>JAGDQM010008443.1:7353-41739 GCA_017580835.1 Termitomyces bulborhizus
AAATTCTAGATCTCTTGAGGTCCCTTGTATCGTAGAATGACCTGCCCCACTCTGCTTTGAAGAGAAGATCGTCTGTGACGCCGCCACATTAGACTCTTGTGTTGGATCAAGTTTCTTTGCCTGGGTTGAACTTGCCATACGAGTTGTGAATCAACCATATCGAAAGGAAGTTTGGGTATCGTTTGCCCTGGGGGACCAAACGACACGCCGAGGTCCTCCTGATTCTCCTTATCGAATACCGGGCCATGTGCCAAGACCTTGGACTGAAGGTTGGGGTTTCTATTTCTCTTGTCATGGGCCATTACATGGTCAACATGTGCTGATCGTTAGCTAGACACTTGCAATCGAAAGTATGCTCTGATTATTATATGAAAGAACGCTTATAATATTCTAGAGCATCTATTAAACAGTCCTATAAGGATTGTACCCTGATCTTGAAGATGAAAGTAGGCATGAGATCGGCTAAAGGTATCAGTAGTAGGTTGGAACCGCGTCTGCATAATTCCTTCAAGAGGTGGTGCGGCCATGACACTATGAACACTTTTGGTAGCAATGATGTCCCAGAACGACTATATGTTGAATTTGAACGACGCGAGTAACGAGTAGCAAGCTAGAAACGAGGGGTCGAAGCTCGACAGATCTTTTCCCGCGAACTGATTCGCAAGGTTGAGGTTGATTTGTGAAATTTTACTACCAGCAGACGTTCGGAAAACGTCATCATGGCTAAGTCTTCCTTCCAATTTCAAGATTGCTTCGAATTGAATCAATGATACATGAGTTGCCTATTATCTATAAACCCAATCAACCTAACTCCAGGTGCTGTATAGAAGAACGACAGTCGATAAATCCATTTACATACGATGATATAGCCACTCACGTTGCAATAATTTCCTCAAATCCAACCTAGATTCCCGAAAACGTTGGGTTCCCCTCGTACAAAACTATAAATTGAAGGTTTCTGGATCATTTTCAATGAGTGGCCCATTTGCAATATGGTCAGAGGTACGAAGGGCCCTTGTCGTGACTGTGGGGGCGCTTAGGATCGATCTTGAAGTTTACAAGTCTGTAATCGACACCTTGGGCTAGGAAGAAAGAAACCCACAGGGAAAAAAATAACAAATGACTATTAAACATATTTGAGCGATCGCAGAAAACTTTTCAACACCAGGCCAATGCAGCGACCAGCGCTGAGGTAAAGGGAAAAGTGTTGGAAGTTCCAACGAGGTCCAACGTCCGAGTCTACAAACATACTCTGCGGATCAAGGAATGTTGATCTCAGCATATGATGTCATCGTCACCAGCTCCAGCACAGGTAGCAGGGAGTGGAAAAACGACCAGAAGAAATATCTACATCTCAAGACGCCATTCCCCGAGATCGTTGATGTACATGAACATCATGAATGTCAATGTTCCCTCAAAAATGCGCTCTCTAGAACAGATGGCGCATAAACGATTGTCATAATATTACACAATACAGATGCCCACTACAAATTCGTCTCCAGTCGAATTCAGCCAGGCTATAGTTTGGAAATTTGACATTAGATTTAGTTTGAGAGGTCCTGATAAACGAGACACTCACGTCGTTTCTACACGACGCAGCCGCTGAATAACGCTTGGACGTCCTCTGCCAACTTCATATGATCAAAATTCATAGGGTCGAGAACCTGATTTTCGACAACTTGTCCCGACACCTCATTCGCCGAGTCGCTAACCACACCCCCATTCTGGTCCCGCAACAATGGTTTGAAAGTTTCCCAGAACTCCGTCAAGTCGAAATCCACGAGGCCTTCCTGAAGTATATTGAAATTGGGGTCCAAGACGGTATTTTGCTCCGGACCATCAGATTGTATCTTGTGGTTAGTGAATTGATCGAATAGATCCATATTGGCCTGTATCGCATCATTCTCAGATGTCGGTTGCTCTACAGGTGCTGCAAAAATCGACGCGAAATCACTTTCCAGATATTCTACCAGCTCTTCATCGGTGTAAGCCGAGAGTTCGTTTGTGTAATTTGAATCTAACGGAACTTCAGAGTCGGTCGGACAGGGATCGGCGTCGGATGTCACGGCTGGAAGCATCGTGTCGTCAGATTCATCATCTTGCGGCATGAGCAATTCAACATCTTGCGGCATAAGCAAAGGACTCGTAGGCGGCGGTGGAGAAGACGGAGGAAGTCCAACCCAATGTTGCTTCGTTGGGATCTCGGCATCTGTGTCATTGCAGTTTTCGGATTGCATCGCAACCTCCTGATTACTTGAAACGGTTTCATTTTCTACATCACTGCTGACTGCAGGTAAGGAACCGGAGGGCGTGTCGAGCTCGTCTAATGCGTTGCCAAGTTCTCGATTCAAAGCGTCTTCAAGTTCATCCTCACTCTCTTCCCCAGAAGCTTCATTACCATCTTCAATTCCCCTTTTTGAAGCTTTGGGGGTCTTTGGCGTGTTCAGCGAGAGCTTCCTTGTGGACCCAAAACTAACTGGTGTTCTTATATTTGAAAGCCTTCGGCCAGGTACAGGCGTGAAGAGGGAACTGCCCTCGCCAGGACTGAATAGATCTGAATTCCGTTTCCGTGGTGGTGTACACGGCAGCACTGGTTTTCTAGATCGAGGTGACTCGGGTTCGGAGTATGCGGGACTTGAAAATACCGCTATTCGATCTTGCATAGCTATTGCAAACATTGGACCATCACTCGCAACTGTGACAGGAGGGGGACATTCTGTGGCACGAGGGGTAGATCTCTTTGGTCGGTTCGTTGTCTCTGGAGGGGAAGGACTTGGGCTCTGTTCCAGCCGCTTCTGTTTCTTCTCCTTCTCCACCCGCAGAGCTCCTCTTTTTCGGGCCTTCCTTTCTTCCTTTTTCTTCGTTTCAGTAAGTTCGAGCGCACGAGCAGCATCCTCAGACAATCGGGGCTGCATTGATGTTGAAGTGCGTGCCCACGCAGGAACGACATATGGTTTGCGGAATTTTGTATTGGTTGACCTGACAGGAGACGACGCTGAAACCTTGGGAAACCCAGGAGAGTCAGTGATAGTCATCGGTCGTTGGTACGAGTTCTCATCCGATTCGTGATGCTCAGTGTTTGGTTTACCAGGGGACGACCATGTTTCTGCTGTTCGATAGTACGAACCTGACGCCCTTCGGACGGGCTGAGTGATGTCAGACACCAACCTAGGATAATGTCGGATCGAAGAAAGCTCGTTTCTTCTTGGCGATGACTGTGCGTATCGATGCGAGTCTCTTCGCTCCACCCATTCTCGGTCCCTCAGCTTTTCCTTCCCCTTGCTGACTTCTCGTTCATCCATGAAGTCGCTGAGCGTACGCTTACGGCGTGTACCACTGTTGGAGTTTGATGAAGGCTGTACAGATGCAGATGCAGGTGGAACTGGAGTGGTATTAATATTACCGTTGGGGCGAGCGGTTAACCCACGAGAGGCTGGTGTCTCGATGTTTGACTGCCTTGGAGTGGAACCAGTGGCAGGCGTAGAAGCATTGGAATCTAATGATTTGCCTTCTCTCTCGCTCCGCCGCCGAAATACAGTTGGATTGACATTCTCTTTATCCAACAAGACAATATCATCATCAGGTAGATGATTTCGGCTGTGATTGTTAACAGGCGGATGGCTATTGTTAGGTACCGAGGGCGGGACAGCTTGTCTTTGGGCGGCTGCGGATATAAGTTCTCGGAGAGCATTGACAAGGAGCGGCCCAGGGGGTTTCTCTGACCCTGCTGAAGATCCATCGGCTTGACTTGAGTCAATGGCATTGAGAGCAGCCAAAAGCGCAGAATTTTGAACATTTGGATCAGAAGATGACGAGGAAGAAGACAGAAAGGCAAGAATGTCAAGTAGGCTTTGAGGTTCTGGATCTCGAGGTGAACGAATAAGGGGCGCAGATGTGAAGGGGTGGGTTGGGGGTTCCTTCGATGATTTGACATGGGATTTCAGGGTATTCAACTCTACGTGAGATGGATGGGCGGTGCGAGGGTATATCCGTGGTTCCAAAAGATTAGACGGGCTTTCCGTCTTTGAATCTACAGCAGTCGAGGCTTTGGAGACATTTGCCCTAGCGGATTTATTGGATTTTGATCCAGAGGCAGTCGCATTCGGCGGTCTACCTGGCTTCTTTCTTTCTGGCCCAGTGTAATGTGACACTAGGAGTCGGTCGGCTTCGCTATTCTCGGGATCAATAGAGGGTGTCTTGACGGATTTCTTCGCCTTGGCCTTGGCACGTTTGTGTTGAGAACGCATATGTATGGATGCGATTGTTGCAAGCGTTACACTATCAGTAGGGACATGGTCAAAGGAGGAAGATGAGGGCGCTGAAGTAGAACTCGAGGCTCCCGTCGAGTGAGTGTGCGTGCGATGAGTAGCGTAAATGCCATGACGCTCGGAAAATCCAGAGCCTTGGCCATTGCACGTCGTGGAGGGATTGACTACTGAACCAGAAGAAAGATTTGTAGTTTCAGGGGGAAGACCCCAAGTCCGAAGAGCAGCAGGAAGAGACGACTTATCCATTGCAACAGTCTACAATTATTGGTCAAAACTAGTATTTTGGGCTAGTTAGTGACATCGTACCTCTTTGAGGGCGAAGATGATCTCTAAAGCTTCCTGACCGGTTGGCAGTTTAATCACGGTCCCTGTCACAGGTGTACTACTGTCTCGTTCGTCTGGCATCAAGGCCCAAGACATAAGCCCGAGTGCAACAGCCAGCCCACGAGGGTGTTCTGGAGCACTCTTCGAGTCTGAAAGCTGAGATCCTGGTGTTGCATTAGGTATATTGACTCGTGCAGGGGCAGAATTGGACTCGAGTGGGTCGAGCACGTATACAGAAAAATCGCGGCGTTTGTCTTGAACGAGCTCGGGACTTGAAATACAGATCGCGTCGAGACACGTCCTGAGGGAAGCAGTGCCAAACTCGGGGCGTGATTCGGTCTGGTCGTAGCCGGTGAGAGTTTGTGGAATGAGGACTACAGGGACTGAAGAAGAAGAGCGGGCGAGGATGTATTGAGAGCCGCTGACTGTATAAAGAATGCGCAAAGGAAGTTTTCGCGTCTCCATCGTCGTTCGTGGCCGTCGTGGCCCACCTCTCTTCGCTGACTAATCCTACGCGCTCCCAAGTCACATGTACCGCGACGCGTATAATTTACAAGCGCTATCTTAATCTAAACCTCAAATGCAACAATAATCGAAGCTCGTTGTTCCATAGCATCTGGAATCCGTACTAGCGATCGACTAAGTGATATCGGGCGGCTCTGCGCCACTATGGAATTATCAACGCTCGTGTGGTGCGATTTGCTCGTACATTGGCAACCTGGGAGGCATATGGTGTCTTGAGTAGGCATTGATACGGGTGAATTTGGGCGTCGAAAAAGACAAGGAGATACAAATCGGACAAGTACTGGCATCGGGAACGGAGATGGTGAAGAATCAATATCACGAGTCCATATGTTCGAGTCAAACGCCGCAGAGGTGATCAGTGCGACAAGAACGAGACATGCAGTATAACTCAAATCTATCACGTAAATCACTTCTCAGAATGCACCCAAAATGGAGAATATATCTGTCTTACTGATGATCGTGTTGACGATTATGAAGATTTCGAGGACACGGGGAAGTGGGTCCAAAGTATGTTCGTGTTCTAGAGGAGATGTGGCTGCTATCAACGCAAGAACTGTGTGAAAGTCAGTGTGAAATCCCATGGCACCACAATTAAAACAATCAACCTAGTTCAAAAGGAAGCAGGAAGAATAAACTGACGGTCTCGCTAGCTACTGACTGGGGTCGTTTGAAAAGAGGCTTCTGCAAAGCTCTGAATGACACCTCGATGGTCCTAATGTGCTGACACGCAGAAATTAATCAACTTACGACCATAAGGACCGCAACAGACAAGCACTCTGAATAGAGACATGCAGCCAGAAAATATGTTGATGGTCCAGAATCGATAGGACAGGTATAGCCACTCCAATAGAGACGCAGCAAAGGGAGATGATCAGCCCTGTTAACGACGTTTGATGGATTTCTTGCATCGGCAGACTTGCACTTACCGAGCAGGACTCTGCGGAATGTTCTGTAGCGAAACGACATCGGAAAATGTCAAGGCTTTGACGGCGTAGTAGCCAGTTGAGAGCCTCTGAGGCTGACCCTTCGGCGTTACGAATCCTGCATTATCTGCCCGACGATAGGAGGTTGACCGACCCCGGTGGACGGGATGCGGGGATGATCGGTGGCTGTGTTGCAACGTATTTATAGATGCGTTCCAAAATTTTGACCTGGACGTTCCCCCAAATGATTTCCAGCTCGACTACTGTTATTCAGTCTGGATCCGTCCTCGGGAAGCGCAATCGCAGTACTTCCTTTATTCTACATCTTGCTTCTAGTCCTGAGCCCCAATATAATACCTCTCATTCGGATTATGACGACCTTCCTGACAAAACACAGTCCAATCCATTTATCATAGTGAATGGAGCTTTGGTAGCCAATACAAAGAAACGATATCAATGCACATATGCAGGCTGCGATAAATCCTACACCAAGCCCTCACGCCTAGAAGAGCATCAACGGTCCCATACAGGACAAGTAGGTGGTGTTTGAAACTTGACGAGGGTCAATATTCTTAATCCCTCATTAGCGGCCATTTATATGTGAGACTTGTAACAAGGCTTTTCTGCGCGATACACATCTGCGCGCACACTCGCGCAAACATCTTCCGGAATCATCACGACCACTCGTTTGTCCCAAAGATAACTGCGAAAAGCGTTTCTGGACCCAACAGCACTTACGCGTGCACATAAATTGGCACGATGGTGCTAAAACTTTTCAGGTCCGTTTGTGCATTGGCGCAATGCAGAGTGGTGGTGTCTTGACAGTCTGACAGTGTACGCAAGATGGGTGTAACGAAGCATTTGCGAAACATCACCAATTACGCAGCCATATATGTTCTGCACATGCACCACCTGGGACTAAACCCTACCGGTGTACACATGAAGGATGTACAAGGTCCTTTGATACCAACCATCATCTACGTACTCACTCTAAAGTTCACGACGGTAAGCCAAGTCATTCCTAGGGTTTCCTCATGCTTAATTGCTTTTCAGAAAAACGTTATACTTGCGTGCATGCAGCGTGCCTCCCTGATTCTGACAATACGCCTAATTACTATCCGACTTGGACTGCTCTTCAACATCATATCCGTACGGCTCATCCCCCTACTTGTACTCATGCGTCTTGCAATGGACGTGTATTTGCTTCCCAGCATGGACTCCGTGCGCATCAAAGATTGCACGAGCAACGTGATGTAGAGGAGAAAATGGCGGTTTCAGACATTGAAGATTCTGATAGCTTCCAGTCGCCACGGAAAAAACGCCGTGGGGGAGAAATCGGTAGGGATTGGAAATGCGATGTAGACGGTTGTATAAAGGATTTTAAATCTGTGAGTACCTTGATAGCTCTGAAATGCTGTCGCACTGACTTTACTTTCTACAGAAAAAAGCTTTGAATGTCCATGTTCAAGTCACACATTTGGGCCGCCGCGACCATGTTTGTCCACACGATGGTTGTGGACAGACATATGGCTACAAACATCTTTTGCAACGCCATCTTTCAAAGGCTCATCATAGGACGTCTGATGATGGCACGCCACACGAGGATGATCCTGACGAATCAGATTGGGGATCGGGCTACAGAAACCCGCGTAAGACCACCACTGCGTTAGATATCGACACAATCACGGGCCAATCCTATGCGCAACGCACACGTGTGAATGTGGCGAACGGTACGGCCCTACTATGTCCATACCCTCAACTGGAAGGTATAATGCATGAAGATGTGGGTGAAAGCGGGCCACAGACAAGCGCAACGCGCCCTTGTGAATATTCTTTCAGTCGGGCGTACGACTTGCGACGCCATCTTAGAGCAACTCATGGCGTCGACGCCATCAAGGAAAGCGTCGACGAATGGGTTTCGGATCAAAAGCGCATGCGAGCCCCAGTACTCGCTGTCACGCTCCGTTCTTAGACTTCCCCGGCCCTACAACTACCCAGGCATATTGAGTAAACCAATTAACATCACACGTGCGTAGTCACGACTCGTGTTTGCGGAACCCAGACTGGAAATATAATTAATATATGGTATCTACTCATCACGTGGACATATTGGAATGGTATACTTGATGCCTCTCTCTGTCCGGATACTTAGCTTTCATGTTTACAACTTCGTTTCACCTTTTTTGTCAGCCTTCTATTCAGTTCTTCAATACAAGCCATTCTATCGACTGAACTCTATTGACAACCATGCAATGGTCTCTCGTCTCTGCATTACTGTTTTCACTCTCCACGACTGGCGTACGATTCACTGCAGACGAATACTTTGCCTCTGAGTCTCCAATCGCCAAAGCTAACCTCCTTGCTAATATTGGCTCGGATGGATCCAGCGCGCACAACGCAAAGCCCGGCATAGTCATCGCATCCCCCTCGACCACCGACCCGGACTATCTCTACACATGGACCCGGGATTCCGCACTCGTCTTCCAAACACTCATTGATCAGTGAGTGTTTCTTCAACGAGTACCTCGGTGGCAGCTGACGCGCGCGAGTCTGCTAGATTTACTCTTGGACAAGACACGACTTTGCGTCCCTTGATTGAGAACTACATCGCGGCTCAGACGATCCTCCAGCAAGTTGCCAACCCATCGGGAAATGTCAGTACTGGCGGCCTTGGCGAGCCCAAGTTTAACATCGATATGACGGCTTTTACTGGATCCTGGGGACGGCCTCAAAGGGGTACTTCCCCTTGATATTGATAACCTGCGGATCATCACTGAATTTGATTTTAGATGGACCGGCTCTACGAGCGACCGCTTTGATCACATGGGCCAACTACTTACTTTCCACGAACAACACATCTAGTGCTACTGCCCTCTGGCCCATTCTCGAGCTTGATTTGGATTATGTCGTGTCGAACTGGAATGAAACTACGTACGCTCAACATCGTCCCTGAACTGCATCATCAGTCTCATCTTGGTTTAGTTTCGACCTCTGGGAAGAAGTCTCCTCCTCATCTTTCTTCACCACTGCTGTACAACACCGTGCTCTTCGCCAGGGAGCCGCGCTTGCAACCGCCCTTGGGCAAGCGGACTCTGCAGAGACGTATACCACTCAAGCTGATAATGTCTTGTGCTTCCTCCAGGTACATTGACGCTGAAGCATTTCGTGGTACCATGCTAACTCAGCAATCTAGTCATACTGGAATCCATCGGGATACGTGACGGCCAACACGGGTGGCGGACGCTCCGGCATAGACGCCAACACTGTCCTAGCAAGTATCCACACCTTCGACGCAGCGGCAGGCTGCGACGTAGTGACGTTCCAGCCTTGCTCCGACCGCGCACTGTCAAGCCTTCTGAGCTACATCCAGTCATTCGACATCTACGCCATCAACAACGGCATTCCTTCAAACCAAGGCCGAGCAACGGGGCGGTATTCGGAGGACGTCTACTACGGCGGTAACGTGCGTCGCCTCTTGACAAATCAAGATCAGAGATGCTCACTGAATGCAAAAGCCATGGTACCTGACCACTCTCGCTGTCGCCGAGCAGCTATACGACGCCCTCATCGTCTGGAAAACCGCAGGCACTCTCAACGTCACCACTCTCTCCCTCCCCTTCTTTACCAACCTCGTCCCAGGAACCACGGTGGGCACCTACCCCTCCGACAGCAGCACCTTCAGCGCGCTCACCAGCGCCGTGCAAGCGTACGCGGACTCGTTCGTCAACATCGTGGCAAAGTACACGCCTGCGAACGGGGCGCTGTCCGAGCAGTTTACGAGGGACAATGGGACGCCGACGAGCGCGAGGGACTTGACGTGGAGCTATGCAGCGCTTTTGACGGCGAATAATGCAAGGAATGGAGTTAAGCCGGCGAGTTGGGGAGCGGGAGGGTTAGTCGTTCCGACGGTGTGTAAGACGGGTCCAGGTCCAGGTCCGACGGTCGCAGTGACGTTCAATGTTAATGCGACGACGGTTTTCGGAGGTATGTACATGGTGGTGTTTTTTTTTTTTTTTTGTTTTCGTCGCTGACTGATTGGGGTGTGGGGGGTACAGAGAATATCTACGTCACTGGGTCAGTCTCGGCGCTCCAGAATTGGTCCCCGGATAATGCGCTCCCTCTTTCGGCTGTTTCGTATCCCATCTGGTCAAGTGAGTTGCTGAGATCACAAGTGCGCAAGTGTTGTTGTGCTCATATCTGGTTTCCAGTCACGGTTGGTCTTCCCCCAAATACCGCGATAGAGTACAAGTATATCCGCAAACAAAATGGCGAGGTTACCTGGGAGTCGGATCCTAACCGCTCATTCACCACACCCGCATCTGATTCGTATACCTTGAACGATGTCTGGAAATGATGTCTTTCTTTCTATTCTACAAGTAGTGTACAAGAAGTGTTTTTCGCGAGCAGCTTTGTATTTCAGTTCATGCACATCAGGTCTTTCCAGACTCTACTTGCTTGAGAAGAATTGCGCTGGCTTTGAGTTGGACTTGGTTTCGTTCGACATCCTCTTGGACACGTTCGATGGATTTGAAGTATTTAACAGTCTTGACATGGAGTTCTATTGCACAGGGGTGAGATGAGCTCGGCCGCAGAAAAAAAAAGGAAAACAAACATACCAGACGTAGCATCTTCGTCTGCGACAATGAGTGCCCAAGGATGCATTTGGAGTGCTGACACGGTCCAAAGATGGTTGACTCCTTCCTCTGCAAGCCCAAGCGCAAGTCAGGAACGACGAAACAATTCAGGATGAAAGAAATAAGGACAACGCACCAACTGCCTTGCTCAGAGCCAGTGCTTTACGGAGACCAGTGACGATGATAATGACTTCACGGCTGTCCATGACAGTGGCCACTCCGACTGTGAGCGCCATACGAGGCACGGCATTGATGTCATTGCCAAAGAAGCGGGCGTTGGCGAGGATGGTGTCGTAAGCGAGAGTCTTGATGCGCGTTCGCGAGGCGAGAGAAGAGCCGGGTTCCTTGAAGCGAAGCAAAGCAAAAGCAGGTCAGAACCATTGAAGGACGGAAACCCACAACCGGAGACGGACATTGAAGGCAATGTGCCCATCCTCGCCGATGCCGCCGAGGAAAAGCTCGATGCCGCCGTAGGACTTGATCTTTGCCTCGTAGGCATTGCATTCTGCGACGAGATCAGCGGCAGTTCCATCAAGGATATGTACGTTCTCGGGAGGGATGTCGACTGGGAGGAGTGTCAGGAGAGAAGGATAAATGGGGATATGACGGACTGTGTGCAAAGAACTCGCGAAACATGAAAGAGTGGTAGGACTCGGGGTGTTCGCGGGGAATTCCGACGTACTCGTCCATGTTGAATGTGACTACGTGCTTGAAGCTGAAGGGAATGAGAAGTTAGAAATTGGATGGATGGACGAGACGCACGAGAGGGAGCCGGCCTTGACGATCTTGATGAGGGCCTTGTAAGTTGGGATGGGAGACGAGCCTGTGGGAAGACCGAGGACAAAGGGGCGCTCTGCGGTTGGCTTGTAGTCATTGATGCTGGAGAGGGTGAGTGGTGATCGGGGAGGATGATGGGATTGATGCTCACCGTTTGGCGATATACGATGCAACGTAGTTGCCGACGGCGGCGGGGTCGTCGCGGATGGTGAGGCCTGTGAGAGGGATCAGCGTAGTAGACGGCAAAGAGAGAAAGCGAACTGACGCATAATTTTGCTGAGAAGGCATGGAATCAGTGAGAGGACTTTTATTTCATCGGAAGCCGGAGTTGTTTTGCTCCCATGCGAGCATCGTTGTTCCATTTCTCCGTTTTTGCTTCTTCATCTATCCGGCTGCACAGATCCACTTTTATCGCCCATGCATCCAATCTCAAAGGCCCCGACGACGTCGCACCCACTCTCGCCCGTATAACTGCCCTCCCCGTCCTCAAGCGCGCAACTCACTGCATGTACGCTTACCGCGTAGGCTCCTCTTCGGGCCAGAGCGACGGCGGCGAGAGCGGCGCTGGTGACCGTCTCGCCCGTCTTCTACAGCTTTCGCGCTGCGACAATGTCATCGTCGTCGTCTCGCGCTGGTATGGTGGCGTCAAGCTTGGCTCGGACCGCTGGAAGTGCATCTCCACCGTCGCAAAAGACGCTCTGAGTCAAGGCGGTTTTATTGTCTTAAAGAAGAAGAAATGAGCTTCTCTAGACCGCCTAGAAATACCCTCTGCATTTCTTTTCCTCGTCTTGTTGTCGTCGGCCCATACAGCAAGCAGTCGGCTGCAAACTTTCCCCCTCCCTCCTTCCCCTCTGGCATATCCAGCGCATAAAACACCCCTCCCAGATGCGGCATCAGCCCATACATCACCCGGTTCTGCATGTACACTATGTAGGATCAGCATAGGACAACATATAGCACGGCGTCCACACAAAACAACCTTGTGCATTATAATACAAAGTCCAAGGATCACCCACCGATCGCCCATTCAGCCAATCATCGCTCACACGTTTCTTGCGGTCCGGACATCCCGCGTCCATCAGCCAACTTCCGTGCCACACCACCACCGGTCGCTTTTTGGCGTTGAGGCCTGCCAGCACATCCAGTGCACGCACAGTCGAAGGAATGAACCGCGTCAATGTCGCATGTAGTGCGGCATTGATCACTGGCGCGCCATTGATGTATGTTGGCTTGTTAGGAAGCGTCCAATTCCCATTCTCGTACGTCGACACTGGTGCGGGCAGCGGGCCGTGGTTCAACACGATCACGTCCGCGTGTCGCGCTTGACGCAGCCAATACGCGTTATGCACGCGCACACCCGTAAAGTCATCGACTATAGGCTGCGTATATGCGCGGTCTTCGGGGTCGTCCGTCGCGTGCAGCGTGTACGAGCGGACGTAGCGGATGATGCAAGAGCTGGTCGCGATGAGCTCGTTTTGTTTTGGTAATACTATTATTCGTCCCTTGTAGGTCGGCGTAGCATTGCCGCAAACGTGATGGAATGTGCAGAATTGGGGTCCGTTGCAGACGAGCGATTCGTTGGTCAAAGGCTGAAGTGCATCCAGCCAGAGCGTGTGTAGGTAGTAGGTAGTTTCTGGGCCTATGAACAGCACGCGTTTACCGATAAGTGCAGTGCAGAGATGAGCTACGATGGCAGATGTGTTGTCAATTGCGCTGTAGTGGTTCATGAGAGAATCTTGCAAGTCGTAGACGTCGTCTGGAACATTGACGCGCAGATGTTCCGCAATAGCCTGATCCAAGATGAGATTGACAGAAACCTTGAGTGCTGCTGGACATCTTGAAGGCACGCACAAGTAGAGCGCGACGACGACGACGGCGAGACAAACGAGGCGACGCATGAGGGGGACAAGGGGTGAAGAGATCACATGACTGGTAGGCGATAAGATCACATGAGAGAGGAGACTCGATCACATGATGGTAAGCGATAAGATCACATGAGAGAGGGGGCTCGATCACATGATGATATCTGTCTGATGCCTCTTCCCTTCGTCGGGCGTCTCTCGTTGCGGGAATACGCCGCCGTCGTCGCGGGCTTCACTTTTGTCGTTCTCGAGGCTCTCCTCCACATTATCGTCGCCCTCCTTCCCACTCCCATCATTCGCTGGTTCTACAACCGTTCTCGCATCCTCTTCAACTCGCTCAGCCCCGCGCCCCCGCCCCGGCCCAAGTCCGACGAACTCAGGGCCGCAGAATGCATACTCAGAGCTAGGGACTTTGTTGATCTGTGCAGGATATACGGGTATACGCCCGAAGAGCATGTCGTGCTTACTAAGGATGGCTATCTGCTCGGTCTACATCGCCTGCCTGCGCCCAAGGGCGAGCAGAGGGTAGGCAGGAATACGAGCACGGGCAAGCCTGTGGTATATCTGCACCATGGGCTGCTTATGAACAGCGAGGTCTGGGTGTGCTTGACCGACGAGCAGCGAGCGCTGCCGTTTGTGCTTGCGCAGCAGGGGTATGATGTCTGGCTCGGGAACAATAGGTTCGTCGTCTTGATCCGTTGGTGCCTGTCGTTGCTTGATCGTCCCATAATAGAGGCAACAAGTATTCCAAAAAATCCATCCACAACGGTCCCAACTCTAGTGCCTTTTGGGATTTCAGCATCGATGATTTTGCATGGCATGATATTCCCGATTCCATAGAATACATCCTCGACATCACAAAATCTGCCAAGTTGAGCTATATCGGCTTCAGTCAGGGTACCGCACAGGCGTTCGCAGCTCTTAGTATCCATCCTCAGCTCAACGAGAAAATCAATGTCTTTATCGCTCTTGCGCCTGCTTTGAGCCCAGCAGGTCTAGCTAATAATATCGTAGATGGCCTAATGAAAGCTTCGTGAGTGGGCCGCTCACCAGCTCGTTGTCTCATTCTTGACTTTCCCCGCACAGACCAACCCTGCTCTTCCTCTTCTTCGGCCGCAAAGCCATCCTCTCCTCCGCCACAATGTGGCAATCCATTGTCTACCCGCCCCTGTTCTCCAAAGTCATCTCCACGTCCCTCGTCTTCCTGTTCAACTGGCACTGCTTCAACATCACACGAGACCAGCGAACGGCCGCCTTTGCGCACCTGTACTCCTTTGCCAGCGTCAAAGCGGTCGTGCACTGGTTCCAGATCATGCGAAACGGCGCGTTTCAGATGTACGACGACGACACGCCCCCCGTGTTCAGAGTTCAATCGGCTGTATCCGCTTACCACCCCGCGCGGTTTCCGACAAAGAACATCGCTGCGCCGGTCGTGCTCATGTATGGAGACATAGATTCGCTTGTCGACATCGACGTGATGCGGACTCAGCTACCGCCGCACACGATGGTGCATCGTCTGGAGGGGTACGAGCATCTTGATGTACTGTGGGGAAAAGACGTGCATAAGGACGTGATTCCTCATGTGTTAGAGTATCTCAAGAATCCCTGTGAAAAGGGCGCGCTTTCAGACGATTCGTACACGGTCCCCTCCTCGGTAATTCGGCCGGACGATGCAGCCTCGACCAATTTCGGCATGTAGTTTCCACATGGAACCTAACTATAAATGTACTTTCGCTGTAGTAATAAGAACCTGACGACGATGTTGCAAGAGCAAAGTAGGCTGCTATCGCTCAGTACTGAAGTTATTCTTCTCATCCTGGACTTGTCGTCGAACCCCGCGCTAATAGCAATAGGCCAAACTTGTCGACGATTATACTACGTTGCTTTGCCCATCTACCTCGAACGTTATGGTATCCAGTCCGACCCTGCGCCCAGGTCTTTTGTTCTCCACGACAAGACTCTCCGCGCACTCCCCGGGCTCAGGGCTGCCGCCTTCCTCATACCGTCAGTCGACGACCTGTGGTGCAAGTTCCAAGGCCCCGAGGAATTCTATTTCTCAAGGGGTGTGAGGGAGCTCCACTGCTTCGTGCACGGGCTCTCAAGCATCTCCAGTGTGTCGCTGGACGTGGGCAACATCGACACACGCTCGTTTGACGGCCTGGCAACTGCAGCGAGCGACGCTTGGAAGCCGAGATTCATACGCCTGCTGGAGACGGTGCTTGAGCGGGGCTGTAGGACGCTCACTGTCGCTCACGGCCATTTTCTCGTCGCGTCGTCGCTGCCGAGACTTGAAGCGCCCGAACGGACGTTTCTGGGCCTCCTTTCTCGCAGAAAACAAGCGTCTAACGTCTGCAAGAGTCGGCCGAGAAACAACAAACTAAACTCTTTCTCAATTCACTCCAACATCCTCCTTTCTCCGCCGTTTTACGAATGGACGCTGCAGACTCTGCACGCCAGCCCCATCACGTGCCTCTCTTTCCGCGTTTCTGGCCTCTTGCACGAGACTTGGTCTCTTATTCTAAACGCCATTAGCCTCCCATCTCTCGCTTGCTTCTCCGCAGAATCTCCTAGCATATCCTTCCCCGCCCTCCTCGCCTTCCTACGGCGCCACCCTACAATATCCACACTCAACTTGCACCTCCATCCTTGCTGCAACAACAAGCCCAAGTCTCAGAAAAAGATCAATTTTCTCCCATCCCTCGTCGCGCTCCGGGGGAGCCCGGGGAACATCGCAGCACTCCTGAGCTACGTCCACCCCGACACGGCCCAGCGAGTGCGCGAAATCACCCTCGTACTCCCCGTGCACTCGCACGTATTCCACCCGTCCGACTTTGCCGCACTCAGCGCGCAGATCGTGGGCGCCCTCAAACACAAAGGCGTGCGGCCTGCGTCTCTCGCGCTGAGGTTCTCGGTGCATCCTTATACGTTCACGCCTCACCCCGAGACGGGTTCGTTGAACCTCAAGGAGTTGGTGGGCAGCGTGCAGACTCTGGCGTTTAGCACGGACGAGCACTATGCGTTTGCGCAGTGGGTGATGCCGCGCTTGCCTGCGTGGCTTGGTGCGAATTTCGTCCAGTTGAAAAACGTTCGGCTAAGTGAGGACTGTGTGGTGGGTGTTGATGTCCGTGGACGAGAGACGGTGGTGCAGGCAATCAAAGAATTTTGTCCTGCAGTGGGAAGCGTTGTCTTCCAGGATGAGTCCGCATGTTTTTTCCACGAAGCGAAGCAAGCATTCTAGATAGCGAAGGGTATACATGGCTCATCGGGGTACATAATAACATCATCGACTCGACTTCTTCTCTTTCCCTAGTCGCCGCCGCTCCTCCTTTGACAAGGCCACCGTGCCCACCTCGTGTTCAGTACCTGACTCCTTCCGGCGCTTTTCCTTCTTTTCCTTCTTGCTCTTCTGGTCAATGGAGGGCTCGTGGTCATCATTATCCTTCTCCGTCTCTCCAGCCTCTTCCATTCCATCCTTCTGTCGCTTCTTCTCCTTCTTCCTAAGCGCCCGCTCTGCCTCGCTTCGTTCATCTTTTCCTGTTTCCTTCTTCCGCTTTTCCTTTTTAACCTTTGCAGGAACATCACAACCCGACAGCGTGGTATCTTCGGCCGATGCATTTGTGGAGAGCGCTGTTTGCGACAGGAACGAAGACGACATCAATGAAGAAAATTTCGACAACCCGATCCGTTGAGTCTCTGCATCAGCAGTTCCTTCATCCATTTTCAGACGTGATGCCCCCAGCCCACATCTAGGCGTGTCGTACAAATCGTCTTCTTTGGGATCAGGCGTGCTCGTGAGGGGTGATTGAGTCCCTGATTTGGATGATTTAGCGAGTAGCTTCTCTTTAAAGTAGTCCGCAACGCTTTTAGTAGATGTCGTTAGTTTTTCGAGGGTCATGGCCCCATTTTCAATAGGAGTGAGCTTCCCGTCAACTGGGGTCTCGAATCCTGAGGAAGTAGACGGCGTAGGTGCGATACCCAAAATTTCGGCTATGTGTGCAGACGATTTGGAGGCAATTGATTTCGATGCGATCGCTCGCGCACGATGACTAAAGAGGCTGGTTGGTCCATATGAAAACAGAAGAAAAAAATTAAGTTGAACTTACGCTCGGTTTCGAGGAACGAACGGTCTGGCAGGTACGACGGGTTCTGCAATTTTCGTGTCGTCCTTTTGCGTTTGAGTCATCTCAACACCCTCCATTCCATTCTCCGGGTCCTTCTTTCGCTTTTTCTTCGCCTTTTCCTCAGCCTTCCCCTCCTTCTTCTCCTTCCGTTTCCGCTTCCTCTCCGTCGCACTACCATCACCATCTTCCTTATCCTCAGCTCTCACAGCCTCCTCCTCCTTGATTCCTTCCGCATCATTCGACTCGGCCTGGACGTTTTCATTCAGTCTCTTCAGGAGATTCTCAAAATCCCGATTTTGCTTCCATGCAATGCCGTTGGGGTCCCTCTGGTGCGCAGCACCAATACCCAACATATCAAGCTTATGTGTGACTTTTATATGAGACGTGCGTCCTTCGCCATTCACTCCAAGACCTTTGGAGGCGTCCCATCCAAATTTTGAGAGGTAGCTGGTACCAAACTTCGCTGCATCTGGTTGGATTGGTGGATATTAGCACAAACGTTTCATGTGTTGATGGTGGACTGACCATCTGCCCAGGCGAGATTACGAGGATCAGCAGCGATACGCTGCTTGACTCTCCTCCCTGAAAGTCTCATTGAACAATCTTCAAAAATAACGTTTGTTTGGACTTTCTGTCTGATCGTGATTTATAAGCAGGTACCCCTTTCCGCGCTTCAAGGTACATATAAAGAGGTTGCTGATTGACAATATACAAGAAGTACATACAAAATCTTAATATGAACAAGAAATAATTCCAGAAGTCTAAGAGATACGTATAACGAAGGGCATAGTCAAACCATCTCATTCAAACGTCCGTACACCAAATCTCCAATTTTCCCTCGGGTTTGCCCTTGGAGGCTTCTCGTGCCGTTTCGATAGCAAGTTCATAATCAGATTCATCCCTCAGAGTCACTTTGCCACCGTCCTCGTCTGTGAACTTGATGCTGAGCCCGTTGAGGCCCTTACCAAACTTGGTAGTAAGTTTATTCATGAATTCTTCGAAAGGCACGTCAGGACTTAGAGTCATACCACGAACATCGTCCTGATAGTGGAGCTAATGGACCAATCAGACAAGTCTTATATCTAGACGAAAGACGTGGGCTGACCTTTACACGGATCTTGACCAACTCAAACAGGATATCCTCAAAGTCACTGCTTGCATAGCCTTTTTCTTCCTCGTCATATGTGCTCTGACCACGGCTGCGCGTCGTACCTCGTCTTGTAACCTTCCGGAGAACCCCGCCACCATACAAACTAGGAGCATTGCGAGACCCCGATCGCGACGGTGCATAACTCAGGCTCGAGTTCGACCGAATCACGCGGGAACCCGGTCCACCTCCGCTGCGGATGGGTAGATTAGAAGACACATCCTCGTCATTATTACCACGATATGAATCGAGATAGACGTCGTAGAACTCGGAGAGTCGATCATCTGGCTCAAAAAATAAGTGTCAGGGCTTTTGTTCAACTTCCAAACAATATTCTATCAAACCTTTAGCGGAGGGCGCTGGTAGACTGGCACCAGGGCGCTTGACACTCAAGCCTCGCACGGGACCACCAAATGGAGGTGTTTGCTTCAAACTGTTCACGGTGTTGCTCCTGACTGAGGAAGAAATAGGCTGAATCCGTGATAAGATGGGAGAGGGTTCCTTCCCGGACGTCAGTTCGCGGGCATTGGTAGTCTTCGAACGTTCTAGTGCAGGTGCAGCCGAAAACGGTGTTTCTTCGCCCTTCGGTTCTAAGGATAAGCGACTATCAGACGAAGTTCATCGGTAGGATGAATGATACCTACTGGAAGATCCCGCAGGGGCAGTTGCACTGCGACCGAGGTTCCTTTGACCAACAGCTGGATTCATGTCTGTGCGATCGACGAAAACACCGCTGGGCGATATGCCCTGCTTTAAGCGAGTACTACCGGTGAAGGTCGTAAAAGTATCTTCGGGATCACTAGCGGCGACCAGTTTCTAAGCAAGCTTGAGAACTTTGTTCCAGTGAAAATAGACAAAGAGCCTACAGCTTTACCCATGTAGTCTCTGGTCACGGCATTCTTCAACTTCTTCTCGGACGGTCGAAAAAGCACCCCTACAGGCTGAGAGAATCGGATCGGAAATCAGGGTGTCGATGGATGACCCTCGGGAAACTCACGATACTGAACACTGTATAACTCTCCCCTCGATCCTGGATAGCGTCGTCGATGACGTCGTGTTCCTCTATCACCTTTTCCCGCCCCGCCCGCTCCATTTCTGCTAGTCCTTCTTGCATGCGACCAAGATACACCTGAGAGAGGCCCTTGTTGAAGAGTGCCTCAGCCGAATAAAGTTGAAATTTGAGACCGAGTTGTTCATAATTGCTGGGCGATGGCATTGTCAATGAAAATGGGAATAACATCAACAACAGCGATGGACGCACATGTTCTGGTTCCCCCTCAGATACCTGAAAGCGTCCTCAAAGTCCTTGTACGCCGAATCGTACCGGGCAAGCAGAAAGTTGGACACTCCGCACTGAAAGTACCTGTATTCAAGTCAAGGTCCCATTCATGATAAGTGAGCAAGGCCTCAGACTGACGCAACAGCTAGATATTGATCTAAATTAGTAGCTTCCATGAATCGCTCAACAGCAGCTTCATGCTCCCCGAGGGTTGCATGTATCAGCCCTATGTTGAACAAAACCTTGGACGAATCAGCAATCCGCTGCAATATCGAAATCAGTGGGACTAGGCCATAATAACGCTAATGTAACGCACAGTGAAAAACTCGAGCGACTTTTCAAAGTCCTCTTCATCATACGCCTTGAGGGCCGCAGCCCATGTTTGTAGTTCAGCTTTGAGAGACATGGCCAGCCAATGATGGGCTCTAGGGAGTAAAGGAGTGGATAGATAAGGAAGTACAGAAGATTTAAAGAAGCAAGAAGAAAGAAAGAAAGAGAAATAAAACGAGACACAGTCTCCGGACTTGGAAGGTACAAGAGTACAAGAAGGGGTATATGTATGGATGGCTGTATAAGACCTTCGCGACCTTGTGATCTGTTGTTGCCAAGACCTTGCTAACATTGTAACAATTAGTAGTCGTTGCCATCTACATAGACAACAACAGTGCGCGCAAAAATCATCCGTGGCAGCGCTAGCTCCGAGAATGTAAGTTACCACTACTTTGCTTGTGATATGATGCAAGACATTAAGATAAAGAATGCCAATATAAATTACATTGTCCAGTCCTCATGAATCTAGTAGCCCGTAGGTCGTGAATGCGACTTAGAAGTGTCATACGCTCGGATCAGTTTCGCTTGGTCCTGCTTGCCATTCTCCGTTTGACTGAACGCAAAGCCACGGTTTCGCCGCATACGTTGAGTTGCTCGGACCTTTTTGATCGCCTTTTGGAACCTTGAAGCACCGAAATCAGTCACTTCATCGATCACCTTCCACGACACTTACTGTTCCTGCCGCGGCCGATAATCTGGAATGTTGTACTTTTGCAACTCCTGAGCGATGTGATATGAAAGAGGTTGGTAGGTTCGCCGATAGCTGTTATGTGTGTGAGCTGAATGAAGCTCTCAAGAGCGAAGATCAACAATTAATACGTACTATTTCCATGCAAAGTCACGGGCAAGACAAAATATGGGAATCAAAAGAAGGACAAAATAAAACACTGCATTGGACCATAAACGAGGAACAATGCCAGCATACTCGGTGGAAAACCCTATGACTGGAGCAATGAAAGCATAAAAGGGCAAGAAGAGCATCGTAAAGATAAACGATCCAGGAATAGCTAAGAAAAACTGGTCAGAAAGATGACTTTTAGACTGGAAGGATTGTTTCACCTGCGACGGTATACTTCGTCCATAGACTATATCAAAAGGGTAGTGAACAGAAGCAGCTTGAAGACAGAAATCGCTTACTCTGAGATTAAGGCAGCCTTTCCAAGGACAGTAAGAAGGACGGCAAGATACAGCGTTGTACCCCAGAACCAATGCCCAGAATCAAGCCCATCAGCTAGCTTAAGATCTCCCCAGAAAAGAACAACGGAGAAACCAAACAAGAGCTGGTAGAGAGTATTTCAGAAAGGGCCTTATGCTGGACTTAGTAACGCACGATGCTGTGGTATAAAGCGTTCGCAATCCATAGCCAGAAGGCTGTTTTGGTAAAGAACTCATTCTTCTGACCGTGCATATAGAGTTGCGGATATCGATCGAGAATTCGAGCGGAAACAAATTGATCAAAAATGCCGATAACAAGCGGGGGCAAGACAGTGAATACGACATTGTACAACGACAATGTCCATGACTCGTACGCAATTTGTCCGGAGAAATTGTTGAAAAAAGAATACTGTTTAACAAGTCAATAATTCGAAGGATAAGGAAACAGATGTTCTGATGCACCCAGAATTGTGTCATGTACAATACAATATTCTTGTAGAAGGAGTCTATTGTAAAGTGAGGTCAGATAGACCCGCGAGAGTGATCGATCACATACATAAAATGAGTTTAGACAGGCGACGGTAGCTCCAAGCTCCATGGACCAGTAATAGTTTTTTAAGATATCGGAACTGGGAGATTGCAACGTCGGCAGAACGAGCCGCTTGAAGACCCTGTTAACGAGTATCAGTCACATATTCGAGTGAAAACGGAGTAGTAGTACCTCAACCCCAGATATGCCGACTCCGACATGGGCGGCTTGTATCATGCTTACATCGTTGGCACCGTCGCCGATGGCAAGAAGGATCGCCTTTTGATTCTTTTTAACAAGTTTGACAACAAGCGCTTTCTGCAACGGGGAAACACGACCTGCGGTCAAGGATTGAGCAATAGAGTACCATCATGGACGCAAAAAACGTACAACAGATGACAGCTTTACACATGATCGCCAGCTCAAGAAAGGATTTGGAAATGTCCTTTTCCAAGGCAAAAGTTAGGCTTTTACCATCTAGCATATCAATTTAGAAACGACAGGCTGATTTTGGTGTACGCTGTGTTCGTACCAATAATAAGCGCTAGATCTTCCAATTCTCCAGAGTTACGTTGATTTCTGATGCCATTAAGCCGTTTAGTAAGGAATTGTTCAGTTTCGCGGGCAGTTTCTTCATTTACAATGATCTGAGAGAAAGTGAGATGAGCAGCAATTCAGTTGTGGGCAGAAACCACCGACCAAGTTCATAGACTCTGAAATCAGTCGACAAGACATTCCAATGTTGATAGCAGTTTCTTGCCGATCCCCAGTGAGTACCCAAACCTAAACAAAAGTCAAATCGTGTTTGCAGTAGATAGATTTGCATGATACCTTGATGCCAGCCATCTGCAATGTGTGGATTGTATCAGGAACACCATCTTGTAGCTTATCCTCGATAGCTGTAGCACCCAAAAGGAAAAGATCTTTTTCAACCAATTCAGCAGCCTGATCGAGAGCTTCTCCTCGCCCATTAATTGTCGCAGCGGCTTGATTGTAGATTGCAGACCACTGTCGATATTCTTCTTCCGATATGTCACGGAACGCCAGACATAATGTTCGAAGACCTTCGGTAGCGTAATTCTAATCCAACACCTTTAAGCTGGAAACAGAATGGATCGTAAAATTATTCACCTCAAGATGAGCCAAAGTTTTGTCCGTATAGGGCTGATTCTTGCTCAGTCGCTCCAAGATGACAGTGTCGGCGCCTTTGGTGTAGATCTTGATTTTCCCGTTTGGTGCTCGTACTACTGTTGACATGCGCTTTCGTGAAGAATTGAATTCACAGACATTGAGGATCTCGAATTCTTGATCGTGTCCCTGAACGTTGACAAAGACCGACTTCGGCTTCCGTGTCTGCACAGAAAGTCAGGAAATGATCCTTAGCATATCACAAGAACGTACGTGGAATTGATAGCCCAATAATTCGGCACCAGCCACCAAAGCCGCCTCATCTGGGCTGCTGGCTTGGAAAACAGTTTTACCATCCCTCACCTCGGGAATGACTGTGTGACAGACTGCCAGCATTGTCAGAAATTCCTGTAAAATCTCTCGTTCCCGCTCTCCGGAAGTATTTGCACCAGACCCGGGCCCCGCATCCGCGAATGGGTTGGAGTTGTGTTCGAGAATGGCTCTCATCTCAGCAAATGTTTTCCATCCATCGCCACCCTCTGTATCGCGCTTGCTCTCATCTACAACATCTGCATACGCCACTCCTCCTATACTGCAACAGCGAAATTCCATCTCGTTGCACGTAAGTGTTCCAGTTTTGTCGCTAAAAACATATTCGATCTGGCCAAGCTCTTCCACGAGAGAGGAAGTACGACACAGAGCAGGGGTGTCTGTCCGGGCATAATACATGTCGAGGTCGAAATTGATCAGTAATGCTTGTTGAAACTTGACAACTTCCATTGTGACGATCAGCGAGATGGGAATCAGATTGTTGTAGAGGATTATAAATGTAAGGATATCTGAGCGAAAGAAATTGCAAGGTTAACGCATACAAGCGCAACAGTTCATGGGGTCTGCAAACCTTCGATAAATCCTTTAGCTGGACTTGCATTCAGCCACCAAGATTCCGACATCCGGTCAAGATGACTCACCTCTACCAGTCAAGGTCGTAGCCTCCGCAAGGTACCACTGTTGAGATGAGAAGAACCAGGTACGAATACTACTTCCGATAGTAGATCCAACAGAGAGTGCGAGAAGAAGGATAAATAAGAAAACAATTTGTACGTTGACTTGCCTCTCCACGGCAGTCCGTTTGATGGGAGCAGCACTAACAGAAAATTCAGGAATATAGCAATAGGAAAGCAAAATAAACTCACGTCGCGTTTCGCATTAATTTAGTCTCATGTCCAGTGAAAACGGTCAAACCATATACCCAATGTGTATTTCGGATTTGTGCTCCACGCAATAGCATCTGGTCTGGCCCGAGAGGCACTTGTCTTGGCATCCCTTCAGAAGTAATGAGCTCTAGGGTTCCCTCGTACGTATAGAGAGAGTTGTTGGGATGTTCCGAGCGAAGAGAGCCACGCAGCGTGTTGACAAGGGACGGAGCTATGAGCGAGGATGTATGCGGTGATGCTTGCTTAATCTTGAGGTTGGTTTCTCTGTTGACGTATGAGAATTAAAGTAGTCAGACTGATGCAGAAGCTTTCGCGCACCCATCCAAATTCGACGTTTCGATATAGCAAAGACCTTCCGGTTCGCTCGAACTTAGAAGGATCATGTCGGCAGGAATGAAATCATCGCTTTCCAAGCGAACAACATCCCCGACCTTGATATCCTTCCACTTCTTCTCTGTAAAAGTTGACTCAGAAGTAAGGACCTTTCCTTTTCGTGCGTTGAGTTCCGCATCTGATTGATGTCGTTTCTAAGGGTCAATGAGAGCGAGATAGCTCACATCTAAATTCCAAGGCTTACCAGGTCTTCTTGTACTTCTTTCAAAGCTGAAGCCAAGAGAACTATCGCCAACGGTACAATTGTGGTATACCGATTTGTGGGAGATACACCGGGGATTTGTTGAATACATGCCGTGAAAAGGAAAAACAAATTGGCGTATTTAGAGAATTGTTCTGATAATGAAGAGCATTCAAGCCAAGAATCTCTGTTACTTCGAGATGGACGTACCGAATAGAAACTTGGGTACAAAAGTGGCAAGGTTGTATTTAGATGTTGACACAGAATTGGAAGAGTATTCGCTGTTGGCTGCGCTATTGTTGAGTGCAATGATCCGCTCTCCTGTAAGAACCTTTTCCTTTTGCCATGGCCACTTCCAATTTCGCTTTTTAGCCGGAGGTTTTGCAGGCCGAGCTGAAGGCGTGGCAGATGGTTGGAAAT
This sequence comes from Termitomyces bulborhizus, assembly GCA_017580835.1. NCBI lineage: Eukaryota > Fungi > Basidiomycota > Agaricomycetes > Agaricales > Lyophyllaceae > Termitomyces > Termitomyces bulborhizus. The sequence goes on from JAGDQM010008443.1 coordinate 32,567, forward strand.
CGTCGTCGTCGAAATTCCAACTCGGCGAAACTCCTTCACCCAAACTTAGCTTTGAAGAGCCTGCGCCAGCAGGGGGGACCGCAGAACGAGCTAGGGGCAGACCACTTTCTTGAGACTCCATTGCTTTCCGTCTACCAAAGGCGGAGTCTGGTACATTGTCGTCATCATCATCGAAAAACGGGTCCATTGCCGGCTGCGGTTGGTCGGAATAAGGTGTCATTGAGGAAGACGGAGGGTATCCGTTATAGAGATTATTAGCTGGCCGGTAACGAGCGGCTGGGTTTGTACCCGACACCAGCCGTCGGAAGTCGTCAGTCATGGTCGTTGAGCTATGGCGAGAAGTAAACCGCGCCGTGTACTACCATCATTTGATCCAAACATAGAAACGCGCCAGTTGCGAATTGCATGATATATATGATGTATATACAATGACCTAGGCTCAAACACAATAAGACTATATTATCAGGGTTACGATAGGTGTAGGTATGAGTCCGTAAGATCACAAGAACATGCTATTACTGCAAGCCGGGTTTCCTATGAGCTTGCAAGAGCCACGTCTTTGTCTTGCTTTTGTTTGAGGAGTATGCTGAGACAATATAGCAAGTACACGAGCACCAGTCAATGATCGTAGCCACACAGAGATAAACGCACATATTATATCTGGACCAAAATCGGATTGATGCGATAAGGACCCACTGGCAATTTCTTCGCATGTAGACTGTGACGATGAGCGTCACGTAGAGAACATAGAGATATATCCTGATGGCTCCGATTTTTTGCAAGAGGTTGGTCGTTATCCAGACAGGAGACAAACTTACCGCTCAGAGTGTAAACAACTCTGATAAGGATGATGACCATCTTGAGTTTTTGGGTGAGCTGAGATTGTATCGAGAAAGATACGATAGATGTCGGAAAATAAGTGAGCACCAGACTGGCTCCTTGCAGCAGACAACTCAGGGACGGAAGACTTGGCAATGAGGCTGTGTTCGTTGTTTGTGGCTCTTTGCTTCCAAGGATCGATACGCGCCCAAAGGGCAGCTGTCCGTCCATTCAGATACCCACCATTTGTCACGGAATTATGCAAAGGCACAGTTTCACCGCCCTTAACTCCATTTTCGTCGTCGACTCCGAATATCAATTTGTCAAGGAGCTTGGTCAGGGCGCGTACGGATGTGTCGTAGCTGCCACCCATCGTAGATCAGGCGAGGGGTGCGCCATTAAGAAGATCACCAACATCAACACCAAGGTTCATTGTGTTCCCACTTATCACAGTGCTTGAACCTCATCTCCCCATGTTAGCGTATCCTCACCAAGAGATGCTTACGGGAGATCAGGTATGTGCTCAATATCCTGTTAGACGCCGCTGACTTGCCATAACCAGGCTCTTGCATCACTTCCGTGGACACAAGAACGTATGTACTGTATTACGTATAGAAGGCCTTCACGGAGTTAGGCCCTATTAGATTACATGCCTGTATGATATGGACATCGTCTTTCAACCAAACGGCAACTTTGATGAAGTCTATCTCTATGTAAAGTACATCACTTTTGGAAACCGATGTATCTCACCGCTTCTCTGCTAGGAAGAGCTTATGGAAGCAGATCTCCATGCGATTGTGAGTATCAGGACCTTTACTGGACAATCTTCTTCATTCAAAACCCGATCATAGATTCGCTCAAGGCAACCCCTGACGGATGCCCACTTTCAATCCTTCTTATACCAAACGCTTTGTGGATTAAAGTACATACACTCTGCTAACGTTTTGCATCGCGATCTCAAGCCTGGAAATCTCCTTGTTAATGCTGATTGTGACCTCAAGATCTGTGACTTCGGATTGGCGAGAGGCTATACTCCGGGTGGAGGGACATCTCGTGCGGCTGGAAATCAAGGTTTCATGACTGAATATGTCGCTACTCGGTGGTACCGAGCACCTGAAATCATGTTGAGCTTCGGCAACTATGTGAGATACGCATTCAAATGTGCTTGCAAGTATTAGTCTGATTACTAGCTAAATAGACCACGGCTATAGATGTATGGTCAGTCGGCTGTATCCTGGCCGAATTGCTTGGAGGGAAACCAATCTTTAAAGGTCGCGAGTAAGACATGGATACCGTCCTTCGTTGGGAAACGTGTGACTGATTATGTCGTAGCTATGTCGACCAGCTTAATCAAGTCCTTCATTATCTCGGAACACCATCAGAGGATACTTTGCGACGCGTCGGTTCTCCACGTGTATGTCAGCATGTCCTTGCGATGCCTTTTGTTGAAACATTCGTCGTATAGGCTCAGGATTACATTCGGTCGCTTCCGATCAAACCAAGGGTTCCGTTTTCAACCCTTTTCCCTTATGCAAATCCCCTAGCCACAGATCTTCTCTCACAGATGCTGTGCTTTGACCCAGCTAAAAGGATTAGCTGTGAGCAGGCTTTGAATCACCCATACTTCCAGGTCTGGCATGACCCTGCCGATGAGCCGGTTTGCGAGAAGGTAAGCTCTTCCTCAGACCTATGGAATTGTTCAATATCATAATACCTGAACCCAGAAATTTGATTTCGGCTTTGAAGAAGAAGACAGCATCGACGGTATGAAGAAGCTCATCGTTGAAGAGGTCAACGACTTTCGTGCCGAGGTCCGCGCTCAAGCCAGAGCGTCTGGGCAGATACGCCGTCAAGAAAGGTTTGTTACTGTCTTATCTACTACTCTTACTTCGCTCAACATTACAGTTTACCGATTCCCTCGCGAGAGGAAATTCTGAGTTCCCCTATTCAGGAACATGGACCTATGCACGGAGCCACTTCTTCATTCACTGCGCCGGTGCCAGTCGATCGCCCTGCCAGCCCAATCATGGATGATCCCAGCGAAGAACTCGAGCGTGAATTGGCCAGCACTCATCTTGGGGGCGGCATCAGGGCGTAGTATCTATATGGACGGAAAGATTATCTGATTTCAGTGATTTGAATATATGTAGAAGTATCGATATCCTGTATTTGCACTTTTCTATGTGGAATCAGCTACTTACTCGAATGGACTTTTTTATGGTTTGATTCTTGAGATGATTGAGGGAAGATGCCAAGTTGAATGAACTTCGGTCTATTTGTACAAATATTTGTTGATTCTATGGCGACGGAAAGATCGGGGTTGGGGGTTGACAAGGGCTCGAACACCCTCATCATTGTTCTTGTAATCTTGAGAATAAGCTCTTTCACATTCCCAGAAGATGTGACGACACACAGAAAGTATATTGAAATCGGCTTAAGACGTTAAAATAGCAGTGTACAGAACGAGTCAACTGTCACAAATCATGTTTCGTTTAAGCTTCTAGATTTCTCAGACCGTTGTGCCTTTCACTGCCCGTACGAACGCTAGGACTTTATCTAGATCCTTGCCTTTGCGATCTTCGGTTTCAACCCCGCTACTCACGTCAACAGCCCACGGGCGAACTGTTTTAATCGCTTCTGTGACATTAATGGGGTTAAGACCACCAGCAAGAATAATGGGAAGAGGAAGCTTGGAAGGAACAGCTTTAATTGCAGCCGCAGCCACAGAAGTGTCTTTCCGTTCCCCATTATCCATCGATGGAGCTGACTGAGTGGGAGGAGAGTAGGAGTGAGCCGTCCTTACTATTTCTCCAGCATCAACAACGCTCCTGGCAAAGTCCCAGTCAACAACTTTTCCAGAGCCCCCACTGAGACCGTCATCTCGCAGACTGTCTAGAAGGACGAACTGATGAGCACCAGCTCTCGAGATACCATCTGTCCTAGATCCTTTTCCAACATGGAAGACGCGGATGACAGGTACAGGGATGTGATGCGCCAAATCAATAGGTTCAGACCCATGCAATTGGACGAGATCCAACTGAGCGTAAGAGACGGCGTGAAGAATCTCTGTGAGGGGTGCATCTTGGAAAACACCGACCAAAAGAGGACGTGACGCAGAGACGGACAGCCGTGATGCATGAGCACTGAACCACGGACGATTGCCAACCTCAGGTGGAGGCGAAGCTGAAGCATTTGAATACCGCAGAGTCCGGATTGCTGCTGATATGCCTTTGGCAGTTTCCATATCAATGTAGCTTTTCGCCCTCTTTACAAACATCAAACCAAGCATATCGGCACCAGCTTGAGCAACAGCAAGTGCTTCGTCTTTGGACCGAATGCCGCAGATTTTCACCAACGGCCGAGCCTTTTGCCATGGCAGCAAGAAGTCTGATTGGGCTGGTAATGATAGAAGGTGACGAATGAATGAAGCAGGATCCTCTGCACGCATGAGACTCTCGCCAATCAAAACAGCCTTCACGTTGTCGGAGGAATATCGTTGGATATCTTCTGGAGAAGAGATCCCGCTTAAGGCACACAGAATCACGTCCTTTCCCTTGGTCATATCACTCAAGCGGCTGGTGGTCCCCATATCAACCTTGAAATCATGGAGATTCCTGTTGTTGACCCCAATGACCTTGGCTGGTAGCGCGAGAGCCAACTCCATCTCCTTTGCGTTATTGACCTCAACCAATGGCTCCATCCCCAATTCCAGGCTATATTGATACAGATCTCTAAGCAAGGCCTCAGGGAGCATGCTCACGATAAGCAAGATAGTGTCTGCACCCCATATGCGTGCTTCAAGGACCTGATAACGGCTCAGGATAAAGTCCTTCCGAAGAATGGCTGGCCTGTTTGGAAGGTGCGCTACACTAAGGCGGGCATGGTGCATGTCCTGTAACGATCCTTTGAACCATTTAGGCTCAGTCAAGACGGATATGGTGTGTGCACCGGCAAGAGCATATGTCAAAGCCTGAGCGGCAGGCGATGTAGAGAGAGAGATAGGACCTTTGGAGGGAGAAGCACGTTTAATCTCGGCAAACAGAGCTGGTCTGTCTAATTCTGTCTGTTTAATGCGATGCAAAAATGAGATCAGCGGTGGTGCGATGTTGAGATGGTAGAGGGTTTCTAGGTCAGCAAAGGTCGTCCCAGGAGTCGATTGGGCGGAAGCAACGTCCTGAAGCCGCTGCGCGTGTATCTTTTCAAGTATAGTGGGCGCCTTCGTCGCAACACTCGCGTCTGAGGCGATTTCTTTCGAAAGAGCCTCTACAGGAAACGGCGGGAGGGTATTATTGAGAACATCTGAGTGAGGGTTTTCTTCCCATAGGCCACCCCGCAAAGAAAGAAAGTTGCGGATAAGATCGTCTCCGCCTTCGCTGAGAATACTCTCCGGGTGATACTGGACGGCCTCGAGAGTGTATTTGCGATGACGTACACCCATGATGACCCCAGAATCAGAAATCGACGTGATGGAAAGATCTGGGGGCAATGTATCATGAGACGCGCTCAGGGAATGGTAACGTATAGACTTTATTCCTTGAGGTATTCCTTTGAAGCATCCCCTATTGTCGTGGCGGATGCTGCTGACTTTGCCGTGCATTATCTCTCCGGCGTATCTGAAAGGCATCAACTATATGGTTGATTTGGCAGATCATGAGGGAAACACTCACCCAATTTCTCCCCCATGTAAGTCTACGAGACATTCGAGCCCCATACAGACCCCAAGGATAGGAACCTTGCCCTTGAAATAATCAATAGCAGCCTTGGATATTCCCGAGTCGGTTTGTGGATGACCTGGTCCCGGAGAGATTATCAGGAAGTTGATTTTTAATTGGGGAAAGGATTCAGGCTGAATGGCATCGTTCCTGATGACGGTGACACTGGCACCCAGAAGAGATATCTGTTGATAAAGATTCCATGTAAACGAGTCAAAATTGTCGATCATGAGAACGTCAATCTGGTCAGCGAGGGCTGGCGGAAGTGGGAGCGCGGACATTATGGCAAAGATATAATCAGGCCGATAGAATGCAATCAAGAGTACTTATAGTGAGCCTGCACCAGGTAAATGTAAGCCGGAGAATCCAAAACACGATACCCTTCAACTGCGATCAATGCGATCAAGGAAGTTATTTGTGCCTGTTTGTTAACAGGGGTATTGAGAGGGGCTAAAATCCCTTCCTTGAGCCTTGATGGAACAATTCTGAACTAATCACACACTTCGAAGCACATACATAGGACTATCAACAAAATTGAGATTGAACTACATAATATGGTCAAGAGGAAGGCGAGTCCTGATGACCCAACAAGTAAGAAAATGCATTAAATGCAGCCCAAGGAACAAATTCTATGCAAGAGAGTTTGTATCAGAAGCAGTATGTCGACGTCTAGCAGGCTTACGAGGAGTCATATGTCCACTGAAGAAGAATTCAACGTCTATGACACGTAATGAGTATGATCCCACACCCCCTTCGTCAAATTGGAACTTACAAGCGAGCCCCCGTTCAATATGCATATTTCCCAATACTCCCATATCCTTGATCAGGAAATTTTCTGATTCAATCGGTGTTTGGAAGCCTTGAGCGCCACCCCAAGTCATGTTCCTATGCAAATCTGATGGTAACGAACACATGACTGAAGACATTCCAAATGACGTACTGAATTGCAATGCGAGTCCCTTCAGCCACAAGAATGAAATCCTAGGATCATGCATGTCGTTTCTATACCGCTCAAGAGCATATTGTTGAGGATGCGCACCGCTAAGCCGTGTACAATGATTGTCCGCACTGATTTCTCTATCACATTTGGTAAAACACTCAGGGTAGAAGGAATTGATTGATCATTCCCTGGACGCCCAGTTGCCGCGTTGATATAAACTGAACGGTCTGAGCAAATACTCCAAGTGATGTGAGGTGCGTGGATAGCATCTTGGACCTAAGGACACAGCATTACCCCAAAGCACAGGCAATAAGGTCAGTTTCGACTTACATCGGTCCTGAGATGATGTGAGTATGGTGGATGCAACAAACATTCATCACGTACCGGTTAAAGTAAATGAATTCCTGAGTGGAACGGGGGAACCCTAAGACGCTCCCTAACATGATGCATGATATCAGTAAGCATCAGTTAGTAAACAAAACGACTGTACACAAGTTAGGCCAGGTGTCAGAAACTCTGGTGTAGATCAGTACTATAAACAACGTCCATCTCGTTACGGATTTACCGGTAAACGTCGAACACCGGGTTGAGACTGTATTATCATTGAAAAACAAGTACAAAAGAGAGAGATAGGAGCGCACAGGCCAATAGCGCGTTGTATGCGGCTATGTATACGGCAGGCCGGAGTCACTGAGAACGTGCCGTTCGTCGCAACAGGAAGTGGAAGTTGTCCTTTAGGCGGAAATGTTACAAACTCATCAAGATAATCCGTATAGCCGCATTCATCGGATATCATCTGAAGGGTTTCCCAGAAGGAGCTATTGAAGGGGAAGAGGTTCTTGTTGGCCTGGGAGAACGATGTTTGAACAAAGTGACCAGCCCCGGACACCAAAGTCGGTTACCTGAGCAAAGCGAAGCGCAGGGATTTCCTGTTGAACAACATCGTACGAAAGTGACGGATCCGCAATGGATATTCCTTTCAAATTGAGGTCAAGTCCTGGGTGTTCAAAGATCCAATTAGCAATATAGGGGACGTCTATCAGAAATATCAATCATCATTCGATTTTCCGGTCCAGTGAATCCTTACAGAATCCCGCGTACTAGTCTCTATCAGCAGAATCTAGGAAACACAGAAAGAAAACACTAACACTTTCTCCAGTTAGATACAAATCATTCCCTTTGAGTTCACTGAAGACTTCCAAAAATTGTCCCAAGAATCCGGTCAACTGAGCAGCCAATTCATCATCATTGGTGATATTCGGCGTGCCTTGAGTGAATCCAGTCTAATTAAGATGAATCAAGCACGGTCAAGGATGGAAATTGGTAGTACACACGCCGACCGGCTGTTCCACCCAGAGGACATGGGACAGGTTCGTCCAGGACCACGGATTGCTACGATGCTTGTAGTCAAGAGTGAGAAAAAGTTACTCAAAATGCTTACGGTGTGGGCTTGGATTGACCCCATGACCACGCTTTAATATAGTCAAGATAAAGTGGGAACCACTTGTTGTAATTATACGTACAGATCGGACCGTTTTCTTGCAAGAACCCCTCAAGGGACGAACAACCCGGGCCGCCTTGATCGTCATAGGTCTGTTGATCGTGATCACTGACATAGAATAGACACACCATTTGTCCAAAATGTAAGAGTCTTTGCATTGGATGCATTATTAGTGGGCCAAAACCTATCAAACTCTCAGTTAACGCTCTACAAGCGAAATTCATGTTGATACCAGAAAAACAGTTTTCGTGTCTCATCCGGGTCCCCGGAAATGGGCAGCAACCCAGCATAGGATGGTCCGGCGTCAAAGTCAACTGAGATACAATTGATTCAGCGAGGCCAAAAGTGATGCAGTTCGACTCGCCTTCGGGTATCTTCGTTCCATCGACGAAAAATTGCTCGGCAGCGGGGTTACTGAAGGTTATCGTTGTAGATGGCTTTGGTTGAACCTCGAGATTCGACACGGGCCCTAAGAAATCACGCATTCGCTGCATTTGCTCCTGTTGAATAGCTATAGCATCATCCATCCCCTGCATAGCGCTTCCGGCAGCTATGATGCCGTGGATTGTTGCGACAACGCCCAGGAATACAGAACAAAAACGTCTGAATGACATTGCGCTGAAGAGTAATTGCTGACAAAGTTGGACAGATGTCTGAATCACTGTTGCAATATCTGATTTATAGTCGATCTACATCACAAGAATAGAAGCAAGGCGCGAGTAGATGTTATCAGAAGGCAAGCATAAACCAAGAAACAATGATAAGACCGAACTTGATGATCTTGCTTATGCTTTGAGTACTCTTCCTCCTCCTCCTAAGCCTTCGTTTGAAGAATCATGTCGCAGATGTCGCAGAAATCAGGCATTGACCAGCAATGAGGTCTTTGTTTCAATTTCGCAATAATGGATGTGCTTTTTTTATAGATATCTCACAATACCACATGTTAAGAGGTGGTCAGAGAGCACAAGGAGTCGAGAAGCGTGACCTTTGATAAGGTATTCATAAGTGAGTGTCGTGAGGAAAAGAGACTGCAGAAGCCGTTGAGGAGAGATAACATCTGACTTCACGCGGTGAGCCAGCCTGTCGGAGCAGAATGGAGGTTTGGATAGGACAGGCAGTCATATGCATAACAATCTCGTGAGCCAACCCAGTAATTAGACACCTTTTCAGGACACATTAGTTTGTTTCAAGTTTGCCTCAG
>JAGDQM010008444.1:0-40258 GCA_017580835.1 Termitomyces bulborhizus
AGAAATAGTGAGACTACATGGTGTCCCTACTTTGATTGTAAGTGATTGGGATCTGAAGTTCACATCAAAATGGTGGCATGAACTGCATAAACTGTTAGGAGCAAAGCTCCTGATGTCAACATTATTCCACCCACAAACAGATTGGCAGACTGAACAGGCCAACCGTAGTGTTGGCCAGGTACTCAGGTCAGTGGTTCAACCTGATCAACATGACTGGGTGGACCGGTTGGATATGACAGAGTTTGCAATTAATGCAAGCATGTCAGAGACAACAAAATTTGCACCATTTGAATTGAACGGGGGCTATATGCCATCTATGCTTTGAGAAATCAGGTCCAACGCAGTGATACCAAAGGGTATCAAGGATTTTGCGATGCAGGCACTGCAAAACTTGGCTGCTGCTCATGATGCTATAATAGAAGCATGCATCTTTCAGATGCGTAATGTGAATTGGCAAAGGTTGCAAGGGCCAGATATCCTGAAAGGTACATTAGTGTACCTTTCTACAAAGAATTTGACGCTTCCCAAAGGGAGAGCACAGAAGCTCTGCCCTAAATGGGTGGGTCTGTATAAGGTACTGGAAGTCTTTGAAGAGACTTCCAATTATGTGTTGGAACTGCCAGGAGCCTTGTTGTCATGAAGGCTCCATGCGAGATTTCATGTGTTGTTGCTGCAGCCCTATAAGGCTGCACAGGACAGGATGTTTCTGAACCATGCCATGCTGCAGCCATATGACTTTGGCATGGACGACAAACAAGAATGGTTCATTGATGACTTGATAGGTCATTGGTGGGGGGCAGAAGGACTGTAATTCAAGGTCCATTGGAGGCTTGGGGATACAACATGGGAGACGTTGGATACATGCAAGGACCTGGAGGCCCTTGATAGATATCTGGAGGTTCAGGACATGAAGCACCCTCAACAATTGGCACAACGACACAAGTCGTCAAGAATTGCTGGGAGTAGGGGTGATGGCAAATGATGGCCGTGGTTGGCCATCAGTGGGAATCTCTGGCTAAGTCAGCCAGTTGGATGAACTGCAACTGAGTCTGAATTTTCTTTTTTCTTCACTCAGGGTGCAAAGACCACCGAGCAGTCGTACACTCTGCCAAAGAAACAAAAACAGAATGAGCAGGGAGGCGGGTTTGGCCTGCCTTTCCCTGGGTATTTGAGCCAGAGTGGCTCAGTAGGGGGGGGGAAGTAGGAGATGGCAGGGTTAAGATGTGACCCCACCAGTATATGTATTTGAGCCAGAGTGGCTCAGTAGGGGGGGGGAAGTAGGAGATGGCAGGGTTAAGATGTGACCCCACCAGTATATGGAGTGAGCCAGCAGGACTTGTAAAGGGGGCATGGAATGTCCCCTCCACAATTTCTGGAGGGTTCATCAAGAATGGGACATCAGATGGCATCTCCAGAACTGCAATTTGGCCGACAACCAGCATCTATGCAATCTATGTGGATGCTGGAGGTTGGGCCAGTATGGGGCATCACCACAATCAGTGATACCACAGCCATTTTTATTTGTAGGTCTGCAAGGACCTATCATAAATCCAGCAAGAGCCGGTCAAAACAGGTATGCACCTATTTCTCTCCATGAAATGGAGGTGGATGAGGAACCATCATTGTATCCGATGATGGTGGAAACATCTGAGTCTGCTAGGGGACAGGCTTATATGCAGATAATTAGAAATGCGGACACTATATGTAACAGACACTATATGAAGGAATAGAGACAGAAAGAAGGGGAAAAAGAGGGGAAAAGGGAAAGGGAGAGTGAATGTATGGAAGGAAAAGAGATGTATAGGCTTAGGAAGGGGTGTCCCCTTACAGTCCCAGCCTCTAATTCCACTTTCCTGGTCATTGCTAGACATGCATTGCTCACTGTCTGGCACAGTGACAAAGGCCCTTAGTGGAGTTTCAAATGAGGGACTAAACAGTGACCAGAGCTCACTGTTTACTCCCTCATTTTGAACTCAGCCCACCACCAGAGCTTGCTGTCCATCACAGCAATCAGCCAGTCATGTGACCTAATCAGGTGACTGGATCATCTGACCTATGTCACATGTCAAGTTATGTGAGGTCATGTGACTTACATTTTTCTATGAGCACTCTGGCAGAGTAACTCCTTAGACTTGTTCTCTTTGGATCTCCCTCTGTCAGTATAGTCAGCTACTATTGTCATATGTATATTATATCTAATATACTTTGGATCCCCCTCTGCCAGTTGTGTGAGTTCCGCAGCTCTCTAAGGTTGCCCTTATAGTGGTACTACCCCACCAGTGATAATGCATGTACATTGTCATATAATTACTTGGAGCTTATGGGCTTACACTGCTTGCTGATGGTGAGTGGCTGTGCTACAGCAAGGAAGCTAGGTTCCATTATCTACTTGGGCCGCTATTCAAGCGGCCTCACATCAACCACTGGTGGCAATGACCACCAGTGCAGTAATTCCACTTGTAGGGCCTTCTACAGCCCTACTTGCTTCTAGATCTGATCAGGAGTTCCAAGAACTCCCCACATGATTCTGTATTGTCTTCTGGCCAATCTTCCCCTGAGGCTTCCCAAGCCTCATCTAACTCAACAGGAGCTGGAAGCCTGAGTGCTTCTGAGATAGACCCTCCTGTCCTATGTGGCAATACAGTGCTTAGTGAAGCAGCAGCCAATGTTGCTGCTTCCAAACCACAGGTGCATGACAGATCCACCTGTCAAGGGTGCCCCTGCCAATATGGCCAATGCTGTGGTGGAACAATGGGATGAGATGGCTACAGATCAGGGTGATCTCAGGGAGCCAATGCACACATTGAGGGACTATAAACATCCCTCATGGAATCATTGTTAATCACTCATAGTGATTAACTTACAGCCAAACATTGGAGGAATGATTTAATCCTACTACTTAACTAATTTCAAACAGGAGTCACCAGTTGCGTCCCTTTAGTCTTTGGGGTGGGATGCTATTTCCCATCCTTTATCTATCCAGCTCCCAGTGGGCCTCATTGTGATGTGACCTTGAGAGTCTCAAGAGGGGGGAATGTAATGGGGCCACCTCATTACCCCTTATAAAAGTAAATATTCTTTTATTATATTACCTAATCATTAAGTTATATATATAATTGAGGTTACAATTATGTCATCTCAATAGTTTTATTTTGCACACTGTAGGCAGACCTAATAGACAGGTTCTGACTTACAGCTAGTGTAAGTAAGGCTATAGTAGCATGAAGCATTATATTGTCATTATCATTTAGCATACCAGGGCCCACTTACCACACATAGTATTAGTCATAGCATAGCCACCAATGTAGTATTTAAGCTGGTCTGCAGGATAGAATATCCTAAGCACAAATGATAGCAGTGTTCTCCAGATCTATCTATCAAACCAACTCTAAGTTGCCTAGCATTGTTCTAAATGCTTGTAAGCTGTACTTGCCCTCTTGCTTGCTACTTGTCTGCTTCATCACTCACTCACCGCTTGTATGGCCCCTTGCACCTAACCAAAGGACATGCTAGAGCCAAGCACATCAACATCCACCATCTGTAAGGGGACAATCTCATTCCAAGGTCTCCAACTCTCATTCCAGCTTAGTTGTAGGTATTATATCATCTCTAGTTTAACTGACTGCCAGGGCCCAGCCCCCTACTCCTTCCCATCAGTATTAGTTGTCTTGGCTTAGTCATCAGACTTCTATTCTCCTTTGATATATTGTTGTCATTATCACTTAGCATACAGGGGCTCACTTACCACACATAGTATTAGTCGTAGCATAGCCACCAATGTAGTATTTAAGCTGGTCTGCAGGATAGAATATCCTCAGACCAAACAATAGCAGTGTTCTCCAGGTCTATCCATTGAACCAACTATAAGTTTCCTAGCATTGTCCTGACTGCTTGTAAGCCATACTTGCCCTCTTGCTTGCTACTTGTCTGCTTCATCACCCACTCACTGCTTGTGTGGTCCCTTGCACCTTAGGAGTATTCTGCAGGTCCAACATGCCCTTACACCATCATTATATTTGGGAACAAGTCTCTGAGAGTGATATCAAGATCCTATGTATACCATTAGCTGAAAACATCACTGACATCTGCACCAAATCTTTACCTTGCACCACACATGACTATTTGGTAGGACTCATGGGCATGAAGGGGGATGATGGGTCATGCAAGTCAGGGGGGATGTTGAGAAGTATGACTCACCTAAAACCAAGAGCTATGTCACATATTTTATTTTGATGTTTCTTTTTCTTTTGTTCTATTCTATCATATCAAGTGTTCACCACCCATGTGTGGCAAACAGTGTTTGTTAATCTTTACTTGCAAACTTTAATTATTTTTGTTAGACATTGTTCGAGTCAACAAAACACCCTCAGTCAACCATACATTACAGAGTGACTGAGAATATCTCCATAACTCTACACATCTGTTGGCTATATCAACATTTGTGACTACCTATCATGCCATAGAGGCCAGATTGAATTGCAGTCTTGGACCAGTGATCAAAATCAGGGGTCTAGCAGGTGAGAGACAGGGTTAGCGAATTTTGTTGGCAAATTCACAACTCTGTTTGGCACTCGCTGCCCCAAGGGTGCAAATCTGTCGAGGTGAATTTGGTCGACCAAATCCACCGCACATTATATCAGGCGTACGATGTTGCCCAATGAGAGTGGAATCGTACAGGGGACTTGAAGGGGGTGAGTTTGCCTGCCGTTCTAACATAATCATATATCGATTCAAAAAGGCTAACATTCTCGGGAACAAGGCAGGCAGAGCTCGTCTTGCAGATTTTGGAATCGCACAAAGATATACTTGCACGAAGTTCGTTGTCCGCGGCATCCAGAAAGTGACGAGGAGATACGCAACACCCGCGCAAGCGATGTATGAGCGTGGGCTTGTGTGGCTTACGAGGTGGGTCAAACTTTACCTGCTGGAGAAGTGCCATACGCGCACCTCACGCGTTCGTAACGCACGTTTCCATCGGTATACAGCCTCCCTTTACAAGTTCCAATTGGGGTGTCTGGGGGTTGACTGGGGATATTTGGTCTTTGACGGACGCTTGCTGGGTTACTGAACCGGCGGAACGTCCGCCTGTCCGGGAAGTTAATCGTCGATTGAGTATGGTGCTTCCAGCAAATTTTCAAACGAATACTAGCAAATAATGTTTCTTGGAGAGTCTTGGGGGGTGATGCAAAATGGAAAATGTATGAGATATTTGTCGAGATATTTGAGAGATTGTTGAATGAGTGACTTGATGAAACAGGAAGAATGGTCCATGATGACGCACTGCGGATGTGGCGCGCACTCGGGTCAGAGGATAAATGTCCTTAAGTTTCGAGGTTGTCACCGAACAGAGGACCTTCTCATCAACGGATCATATCCATTGGGAAAGGTTCTGACAGATTTACGATACCTTCGCGCCCGAAAAGGTGCCGAACCTGATGATCCTGAATAGATGGCAAAGAACATCTCACAATGCTGACTTGAGTGACTGACGAAGTGTTCAAACTTACAAAAGAGTCGGTTGAACGGCGAACATATTGCAGCGCAGAAAGAATTCGCGAAGCCTACGGGAGGTATGTACTCGGGGTCAGTAACGCTTCTAGGGTTGTAAGACGAGATATCTATCGAATAGGTATGGATGCATCCTTGCCAAGGATAGGGCCGTTCTAGAATCGGGGAGACTAAGGAACAAATAATGAGTACAATGTTCGATGTAAGGAATGAATAAATGAATTTGGCTTATACCGCCGGCGAGCTAAGAGGCAGGGGTAGAGTAGCTATCGTACTCTACTCCAGATTACAGATTAGTGTAAGTAGTAACGGTAGTGGTATTATTTAGTGTTGGAACTTTCATCGCAGAGTTTGTAGGGCGTGTGTGATGGGCTGGGGTGTTCGATGTGGTAGATGACTCTTGCGGTTGATTCGTTTAGCTGAGGATAATTGTCAAGAAAGGGAGAAAAATTGCTCCGCCGCGAAGAAAGACCGAATGAGGAGCCGATCGACGGCGAGCATGGCCATGGCCGCCAATTTACAATCATTTTAACTTTTATTAGATTCTGTGTATAAACCACGTCCCTCCCTTTGCTTCTCTCCTTCACTTCAATACATTTGGTTGAATGGCCCCCGTCAAGGTTACAAAGATCTGCTGCAGTTAGCATCTCTTTTCAGTTCTTGATCAATATTGCTGATTTGACTTCGCTTGCAGTCGGAGCTGGATACGTCGGTCTGTCATTTCTACTCACTGTGACACGCATCTTCAACTGATATCTGAACCACGCTCTCAGGTGGCCCAACTTGCGCTGTTATTGCCTTGAAATGCCCCCATATCAAGGTGACTATCGTTGATCTTAACGCAACACGCATCGCCGCTTGGAACTCGCCTGACTTCAAGCTGCCCATCTACGAGCCTGGCCTCGAGGACGTCGTGCGCCAAGCACGGGGGAAAAACCTGTTCTTCTCCACCGACGTCGATAAGGGCATTGAAGAGGCCGATCTCATCTTCGTCAGCGTCAACACGCCAACGAAGAAGTCCGGTGTCGGTGCAGGTAGTGCTGCAGACCTTAAGTAAGTCTATCATGATCATTGCCTACCAAAATACAATCTATTTCACCTCAATGCTGATTTAATACTGGCTTTGTTTCCAGCTACGTCGAGCTTGCCACAAGGCGTATTGCAACCATCGCCACCTCTTCCAAGATCGTTGTCGAGAAATCGACTGTCCCATGCCGTACTGCCGAGTCGATGCGCACAATCCTCGAGGCAAACTCCAAGCCCAATTGCCGCTTCGACATTCTCTCCAATCCTGAATTCTTGGCCGAAGGTACCGCGATCAGCGATCTCTTCAACCCCGACCGTGTTCTTATCGGTTCCCTTCAAACTCCCGATGGCAGGGATGCCAGCGATGCATTAGTTTCCGTCTACGCCAATTGGGTTCCGTAAGTTGTCTCTATATTGATATTGATATGTCCAAACTACTGATAAACTTCTCAGTGCTGAACGTATCCTGACCGTCGGCCTCTGGTCCTCGGAACTCTCTAAACTCGCAGCAAACGCCATGCTCGCCCAGCGCATCTCATCTGTCAATGCCCTCTCCGCTATTTGCGAAGCCACTGGCGCTAACATCGACGAAGTTGCCCATGCGATTGGGTATGACTCCCGCGTTGGTCCCAAATTCCTCAAAGCCTCCGTCGGTTTCGGCGGCTCGTGCTTCCAGAAAGATATCCTCAACCTCGTGTACCTCGCTGAAAGCTGCCATCTCCCAGAGGTTGCCGCGTACTGGCGTCAGGTCGTTGAGATGAATGAGTACCAGAAACGTCGATTCTCGAAGCGTGTTGTGGATACGCTGTTCAATACTATCACCGGCAAGGTTTGTGCCCGTCGCTGTTGTGGAATGCTTTTACCCGATTGCTGATCGGTGACTTGTTATCTAGCGTATTGCTGTTCTGGGCTTCGCATTTAAGGCGGACACTGGCGACACGAGGGAGTCTGCTGCGATCACGCTCATCAGAGACTTCCAAACTGAGCGTGCCCTTATCAATATTTACGACCCCAAAGTCGAGCACTCTCAGATCTGGACTGATCTCCAGGAAGCAAGCCCCTTGGTTCCCCTCGATAACAGTACGTCTTCCATCATCCATCTTCCCACTTCCTGATTAATCACGCACCAATTTTTGCAGTCAAGAAGCAGGTGACGATCTGTAAATCCGCGCTGGAGGCATGCAAAGATGCCGAGGCTGTGGTGATTGCAACAGAATGGAAGGAGTTCACCGAGATTGATTGGGAGGCTGTTTATCAGAACATGAACAAGCCTGCTTTCGTCTTCGACGGACGGCTCCTTGTTGATGCCGAAAAACTGCGCAAGATCGGATTCAAGGTGCGATTATCATCTTCTCTCCCTATCTCATAGGATGCTTAGACGTGGTAGGTTACGACGATTGGACGAGCTCAACCGACACCCTAGATACGTAGCCATATTCAAAAAGAACCTTAGTCCCGAGATACCCATAGAATGGACAGTGTGACTTCGCAATACTCTAGAGGCTTTTTATGTTTTGACCGACATGTAAGTAGACTTGATTTGACCAAAGTCTGGAGAGGTCCAAGATTTAAAGGCCAAGAAGATCAGCGCTCTAGGGGAAGCGCCTTCGTGAAATGGGCTTCAAGTTGCACGACATTGACCATCTGTCGAGTGTCTAGATACATCGAAATACAAATACTTGCATAGCGAGTGCATTCAAAACAGCGCCACTCCAGACTCGACTGAAAAAGGTATGGGATCCACACGTCTGAGCCAAGACTTTCACATGACCTAGATGTTCCTCGCATGCAGCAGATTCGCATCTAACCTCTGAGATAGCCAATCTCAAAAGGTTTGATCAACAAAGGTCTGGGCACGAAGTTGAGAGTGGTTCGGGGGGTTCTGTAGCGATACTCAGAACCGTCCAGCCCCATGGAGGCGACGGCACGATTATAGAACTCCGATTTACTAGGGGCCATGGAAGAGACCAGAGTTTTCTGCATCTTGATCTCCGCCTCCGTCGGTCAACAGGTAGAACAGTAGCCGCAGGGACTTTCCGGCGGAGCTTTGGCTTATTCGAGGTTGGAATCGTCGTGGGAAAGCGTAGTTGGCAAACATGCAGTCATGACCCTTGCAGATGAAAATTATTCTCGATGCATGGGCTTTGGAGATGTATCTAGCGCGCAGTGGGACCACTATCCGTAAGCATCTAAGGGCGCAACCAAAAAGCTGGGTAAGACCGCGCTTATTCTATGCCTGGTTGGAACGGCATACATAAGTTTGACCCTAGTCCCCAGGCTTTGGTTCACCCTGCATGGCGAAAGTTCAGTGTTGATCATCTGATCATAGAAATGAGAGAATGACTGCAGCTACTAATGCAAAACAAATGGGTGAAAATAATTCGGCTATAGATGTCATCACTTCGCGAGGCCGCAGAAGACGCGAAAGGTAAGAGGTTGAATATTGATGAATGCGGATATTGGGGGGTCAACAAAGGTAAAGGTTGTGGCGGAAAAAATTGAATAGCACAGCGGGTTCTGTGCCCTATCGCTCGACAATAGACTAATGGCTGTAGTGCAGTGTCTGAGACAACTGAGTGACCATATTGAATTTTGATAAGTAGTGTCTGTATATGATACTAATCCTTCAAGTTCCTCTTTCGTCAAAGCCTCCTAAAATGCGGTGTCGTGAATTGCCTTGCTTGAACTTACGTTTCTAGCGGGCTGAGTAATGGCAACGTGGTTCCGGTAGATCGGCCTGTAAGATATGTGTAAAATAAATGGACCCCTGCCCTGACGAAAGGGTTGCCCTGCTTAGTGCTTACTACTAGTAGGCGTTTTTAGATAGAGTTATGTGGATGGTTGAAAACACGCTTAGATCCGTGGAGATAAGCAGCTTCTATTGGGGAGTCCGTCAAGATAAAACGACATCGATTGAGTTGCCACAGTGCCGCAGACTCCTATGAGTACAGAGACCGTTGACGCATTTACTGGTTGTCTAAATAGTCTTCGCAGCCTAGCAGACCGCAAACCCAGTCACGTTGAAGTTTGCCGTGAGGCCGATAGCCTTGACTACATACAGGTCAAAACATGAACTTCCGGACTTCTGAACTTGTTCTTGTGACATTCCTCGGAGTGCAGAACAGTCTTCGTCTGGATTGGTTCTGTCTCCATGTTACTTCAATTTCTGACCATTCTTAAATGTGGCTGGGAGCAGAAGACATTGGTCAAATGGCTGTCTATATATGTAGCAATCTTCAGTTCACTGACAATTACGGTTACGGATAACTTGATGTAATGGATTTGGTTTGACATATCTCAAGCCAAGAGATATTCTAGTATTCTCACGAATATGCATCATTTATCGTATGTGATATATCTCCCTATTTATCTATACTTTATTAAACAGACGTTAGGTGTCAAAGGTTGAATTTTGTACGTCTCTGATTCCGCAAGGACAATCGCCGAATCGACGAGCGGAATTTTTTCTCGGCCTGTATGAGCAAAAACCGGTACCAAAGTTAAGCAGAGATTGGATAGTGGGTTCTGTTGCTTCGCAGTACGCATCCAGCATGCATGCTGCCGTATCAATCATCCACGATGGTCTCCGGGTTGCATATGAATGAAGGTTTGGCATGACCTTTAATTCTTCTGATAAAATTACCAGTCTGAGCCAAAGACACTTTTTAGAGCTTTTGGAACATGTTCTTGAACTTTGTTTATCCATGGTATGGCCTCACTAGATGCGAACGACTTCACACATGACTTTTGGCGACCGTGGATCATGTCAGGGTTATCATCATCATTCTGGGTCCAAATGAATGAGTTGCATTTATCCTATGATGTCGCAAAGGCCAGTTATTACGTTCTAAGAGACATTCTACAATGAAGAAGGTCAGGTAGAGAATTTATGGCGCCTCAGGCACATACTTCCGAGACTTTTCCTACCAGAACATCACATATTCTCCGAAGTCTGGTGGGCATTTGGCAAAGCTTTCAACAGACATCCTATGCGTATGTTATACCTCTGGCACAAAAAACGGGTTTTTGAAGTAGCGCAAAAATCTACCTGATATATCCTATATTTGGCTGATTTTCTTGTAGCTATTTCTAGCAACCGCGGAAACCGACACTCCCGCGGGAATATGAAGGTGCGATCTTTCAGCATCATTGTTATAATCGAGGGAGATTGATTTCCGTGGAATGTCAGTCATACCTGTATTTCATTACCCATATAAACTCCTAGCCTGATAAAAAGCTTTCCGCGTCTGACACACAAATAACAAGAAAACTTGACACTTCATAACCTATGTCTTTCCCTACACGCACGCTAGAGGAAAGTACGTCAATCCAATTGCTGCCAAAAAATTTCTTCTCATGTAATTTACACTATAGCGGATGCCATCCTTTGTGCTCCTGGGCATCTACATGAGGTTGAGACCATATGCCTTAACGGCCGGCTGCAGAGAGCGTACAAGCGCCTCTGGCCATCCGTAAGGGAGTTTTGGTTATCAAGGGTCGAGAAATATTCGAAGAAGACTTATATCGTCTTCGAGGACCAGCGTTACACCTATGGTGAGGTTCACCAACGTACCATCAGAGTCGCTGCAGTATTTCGCCATGTCTATGATGTCGAAAAAGGGAGGCATATCTCATGAACTAAGTTTATTTTTGTATTGATAAATATACAGGAGATAGGATTGGTATCTGTTCACGGAATTGCCTCGATTACCTCGTGTCCTTCTGGGCAGCTCGTGCGTCATTTCCCCAGTTCATTCCTTTTGAATAGCCCCTCATTGAACTTATGAAGATCTTCTCGGCGCCGTACCTGTCCTCATCAATGCGTAAAGTGACCCAAACGAGTCTTGTCAAAGTTCTAATGCTCACTTCAGGTGGCTCTCCTTCGAGCCCCTCCGATTTTGTCTTTCACACACCGATTGTCGAGTGGTTATACTTGATGCTGAGCGGGCTGATCGCCTAGCACCAATTGCCCTGGATATGCTACGAGACAGACCTATCAATTTTTTGGTCTTCGATGAAAAAATGGACCTGAGTCGATGGCCTGGCATGGGCTCCTTCCCCGTCACAATCAATGATTATCAGGGTGGCACTGTTGATATATTGGCCACGGATCCCAAAATTATGCCCGAGGATAATGCCCTCGTCATGTTCACTTCAGGTATTATTTTGATTCCTCCCTGACACGAACGAACAAGCTAAAAATTTTGGATGGACAGGAACCACCGGTTTGCCGAAAGGCGTTTTAAGTACTCAACGTCAATTTTTGACCAATATTCCAAACGTAAGTGGAACCTGCTTATTGACTGGTGCAATTTCCTAGAAGTCATCGAACCTTAGGTCATGGTCGGAGGAATTAGAGCCAATCTACGTCAGGGGGGTGACTACCCCAATTTTGATGTGGAAAATATCCCTCAGAGAGGTGTACTCATTGGTGTACCGTTATTCCATGTCACCGGTCTTACTAGTTTTACGGTCAGCGTCCGCTACATTTCTCAAGTCATCAAGTAACTAAGCTCTGACAGATGTATTCGACTATGATGGGATTGAAGATCGTGTTGACTTCGAAGTGGATTGTTGAAGAGGGTTCGTCGTGTTGTTCTTTCGATCCGCCCACTATTTCCTGATGACTTGAACAGCCGCCACGTGAACGTTTAGCTACCCTGGATCAGCGTTTGATATACTGACGAGTTTTGTAGACTGATCAAACGTGAAAACGTTCGCACTGCAGGAGGGTGATTATGATATACGTCTCGACTACCTTGCTCGTGTCTAAACGCCATTGCAGTGTTCCCGCCATGGTTTCTGATCTCATAGAGAGTTCTTTAGCTGGGTTTGCACTTGAAGGTATATTCTTTGGTGGCTCACCTGCCCCAGACACTCTTGCACATAAAGCCAAACACGCTTTCCCAACAGCCACTCTGTAAGCATCGTACCTTCCGTTTTCTGAGAAGGGTCGCTGATGGACATTTCCTAGGATGCAGGCATATGGCATGACAGAAACTAATTCTATAGCAGTTTCGGTATTTCTGCCCCAAATGCTCATCACCCTCAATATCTAAAACATTCCTTACCCAATAGTTTGCCGGAGATGATTACATGGCGAGGCCAACAAGCACGTCAGCTTCTTTCTTAGCTTTTGAATTTCTCTGCGTACTCATGTCGTATAGCGGTCGAGCTTCTCCTGTGAATGAAATCAAGGTCGTATGTGACGGCTCCACTGTTGGTCCTGGGGTTTCAGGGGAGGTTTGGTTGTAAGTACACCTTTTGTGTCACTCTCATATCCTCGCTTGATTGTGTAGGCGCGGTCCAAATGTTATGCAATGCTATTGGCGTGATTCGGGTAATTGGATGTGAAGATTCAGTAGTATGGATCCTGAACTGAAATCTCCCTCGTCGATATAGATGCCACCGAAAAAGCTCTTACGAATGATGGATGGCTGAGAACAGGCGACCTCGGCTATTTGGATGAGGAAGGATTCTTGTACATTAAAGATAGACGTGAGGCATATTTATGTATTCTGCCGAGATCACTCGCTGACCCCTTCGTAGTTAAAGATATCATCATACGAGGAGGTGAGAACATTGTAAGTTTCGTACAGTGTACATGAGGTTGTCTTCGCTCAAATACTGCCAGGACTCGGTCGCGGTCGAGAATGCCCTGTATCGGGATTCTAGGATCTCTGAGGCCGCCGCAGTTGGAGTTCCAGATGATCGCTTAGGGGAGCTGGTGGCGGCTGTAGTGTCTCTGAAGCCTGCATATCGAGGTATGGTCACAGGGGCATCCCTCATCGCAACCGCTCGAAAGTAGTACGGGCTATGTTCTACCTAGGCTATCTTGGGACTGACTACTTGCGAACCTATAGCCTTCCTCGTTTTGCTGTACCCGTGATGATCATTGTCCAGGATGAACCATTTGGTGCGTCAGTGTTCATTCCGTAATGATATTGATTCTTCGACTAATCGATCCCCAGAGCTTACTCCTTCCGGAAAGATCATCAAGAGTAAACTTCGTCAGCTTGCCCGGCATCACTGGGAAGACCGTGCTCGCATAGGCGACGATCGCGGTTGCCCCAGTTCCCATCTTTGAGAATTATCTCAAAATTTCTAAGATGGGCGCCCTTCGAACTCACGAAATTCACGTTGTCCGACTTGAAGATCGCTCAATCCGCTTGGATACATATGTCTGCAATGTTCCAATCTAGTAAAGAATAGCATCGAATGTGACATGCTTCGTATATATAAAACCTTACGGTGATTGTATGCAGGAAGGATAGTCCTCCGTTTCACGATGTAGATCAGCAATGGTGGACCGCTGGTACAACAGTTCTTTTTCAAGTTTCGAAAAAGCTTTTTGCCTGTGTGACTTGTCCAGTTCATCTCAATTATCGGAAGGACGAAACTGCTTTATCGAGGTTGGTAGAAATTTCACGGCTCGGCCACGACGCCACAGTTCCGCTTTATTCATTGTTACTAGTCAAACACCGCCAAGCGTCGCTACTAAGGTAATTATCTGAAGTGATCCCGTCAATGCAATGCTCAGTCCTCAGCGCTTCGCATGGATGAGGAAAACATTCTTCAAACCTCTGACTTCCACTCGAACCTGATCTCACGGTAACTAAAACAATGGTCACGATACTATGTATTGGCATGGGTTAATCAGACACTTATCTCGCCACAGGTTTCAAGCTAGGTGATAGATTCTCCCCCTTTTTTGACTGCTAGCTTGCCACTCTGGACCGCTGTCAGCTCGATATCTTTGTCTATGCGGTTTCCTGAACTAATCCCGAGTAGGCTCCGAGTTTGGGAGGTAGCAGCCCATCTAGAAGAATTGACGTTGATCCCGTTCGAGGCCAGCGACTAGTGAAAAAATTAGATCTTCTTAAAGAAGTAGGACCTTCTATTGTGGCAAGTGCAAGTGTAGTACATGTGAAATCCAGGGAAGTATCATCATCATCATTGTCAATATACTAGTAGCTCGAGCTGTACAAGTTGCGCCACGATTCTGCATAACAGGTACAGAAGATGTCGCGCTGCACATTATATATGGCTTTCCTCGGAGGTGAGTGGCACAATTCTCAGTTCTTTTGAAGTATCTCAATCGAGCAGGGATTTTTTGGGATAGCCCGCGGAAGTTCGTGATCATTTCTACGGCTGACAACCTGCGGTTAAATAGAGTCCATGGATCTTGATACGACTAACCCTACATGGAGAGCTACGAACCTAAATCCGTCCGGGTTCAAGTTGAAAAAGCTACTGACTGATCCGGGTTTAATAGCCCCGGAAGCTTACCAGGGTTGGATTGACACCAGTACGCAATTTTTCCAAAATGGCGAGAACGTGAAGTTCAATTCGATTAAGACATGCACATTCACTCTGTGTACGGTTTCGCTTCCATAAAGAAGACACCTTGCTACCAGTCTTCAATAGACTAGCGCAGAACCCAAGCGGTGTGACTTGGTTGAAATAATATGCGTCCATAGGCATCCGAGATAGGATTGGGTGAGATCCAATGCAAAACTGTTGGCCTGATTTATGCATAAGACGTGTATATAATCATCTTTACTAGCATCCTTATAAAGATATCCTGATTTCACCGTGCTATTCAAATTTTCCCTGCCGTTGCCTTTGCATGTCTCCGAGGACTTGACGATAGTCATCAAAGTATATCCAAGCTGTTGAAGCAGGCCATGAATGCGCCTTGGCTGATCATGGGGTGTTCCATGGCAAGGATGAATTGCGCAAGGGGCATAAGCAAGCTCGTTCCACCAATATAGTCAAGTGATGCATGAAACAAAGGCAGGTGGCCTGTAATAGGAATCTTCCGTATTGTTGTCTTTGGTTTCGATCTTCAACGGCGACCACGAGACTATTGAAGGTCCTCAGAAGAGAGGCCACAGGTCCAACGTTGGTCCTGTCCACAAAGTTGACGGTTACGAGAGACCGAAAGAAGTTTGGCAACATGCGCAACTATTAACTGGGCAGCTGGCGCGACAACCAGACAGGTCACTGAGACTCGGAGTTAGAGGTTATCAGAGAGCTGAAGAGTGAAGAAGTCTACCAGCAAGTTGGATAATGTTATTACTTTCAAAGTAACAACACATAAGACGGTTTCGCTTTCGGCCGCTCAACGTCATCCAAATCTGTCAAATGGTTTTGAATTTGAGGTATCATGCAGTGAAGAAAACTTTTAAGGATGACTAGGTAAAATACTGATAATCATCTCGGACAGGACCCTGACTGACGAACTTATTGACAGACCGTGACGTCGGCTGAATCATTTAAGAAGGACGTGGGTTAGATCTGGTGTAGCCCGACGTGATGTGTAGTGGAGTCTATTTATGTACGCCAGAATAGTAGATAAAACAGTTACATTTCTATTGACTTCTAGGAAATTCACTTTCACAAACAAGGAGTAAGTATAACCGCAGAGATTTCGGTGTATTTGCTCAAGAAGGGACCCGGGTCAAAAACCATCATCAGGTAAAGCATGATAACGGTGATAACAGCTGTTCATAGGACAGTGTAAGCTGGTCAGACGTAGAAATAGGCGGTATAATCAAGATTACATTATTGTGCTATTCCATCAAGTGATCGAGGGTAGCGCTGGGCAATCTGACTAAAACGACAAGTGACTAGTGATTGATTACCTGGTGTCCTGTACATTCCTTATCCCAGACGCTTTCAGAATATGTTGGTAAGCTGCTGTTGATGTTCTCCGATTATAGTTGGACAGCGAAGGCCGCGTCAAAAGTGCTCTACGGTTCGTTTCGCGTATAAAGAGTGAGCATTTTCTCAAGTTCGAGCGATGAATATACAGAATAGTTATTACATGCATCACAGCTGCGTGACATATTGCATTTCAAGAATTATCAGCGCGATGAGCCATAAATTGTGGCTGAGAACAGGATACTCAAGCTTCGAGCATGGCAGAGGGAACCAGATAAATGATTGAGAATGGCACCTTGCAAACAGCGCAAATACACTCGCTGAATTTGATTATTGATCTCTGCATGCTTCCAAGGACGCTGACGCGGGTCCAGCTTCGTAGTGAACATGAGTTTACGTCAGTTCGCGACCGGTTTCACTGATGCCGACAACGACGGATATTGCACTCGTCCAGAGAAAAATTTACAAGGACAGCGAGCTAAATACATGAGCATCTGACTATGCAATTATCGATAACAGGTCATGAAGGATTTCATTCCAAGTTTTTGGACTTTGTGGAAATCGTTGTCATCGGCAATTTCGATCTCAGCAGTGTGCGGGGTCTTTCCTCTGACATCGTTTACCTAGCTTACTCCGAATGGTCAACCTGACATACTTCTAGGTATCATGGAACACGAATTGAGGCTCTTGTACCTGGAGCTAACCTGAGTTTCTCGGTCAGCGATTGATCAAACGACTTACGGCCTTGATTCTAGCAGAGCTGTTTCCAGAAGGTGGTTCGGAGTAATCGCATCCCAACCATAAATACGACGAATATGCAACAATCTACCTGCAAGCTTTGCTTTTCCTTACCCTGTCAACATAGACATGGGTTCTTCTAGTCACGTCGACAATTATGATGAAGATGCTCTTCCTACTTACACCCCTATGCCATGGTATGCTCGACCTTGGTAGTATCTCTCATCAGAGTTCCTAATGCCTCCTTAAGGTCTCTCAAAGAAATCCGCGACGCGATTCCCTCCCATCTCTTTGTTCGCGACACTGTTAGAGGCTTGATGTATCTCGCTCGTGATCTTCTTTTGGCCGCAGCTGCTTGGTCCTTGGCGACGTACATCGATCCCTTCTTCAAGCAGGTTAACGTCGCAGAACTTCTCACTCCGGTTGGTGCTGAGGTAGCGCGCTGGGCTGCTTGGTGTGTCTAGTAAGATTCCGTTCTTTTGAATCAAGGCGCTTTCTTTCAACGCCAATATGCAGCTGGTGGTTCCAGGGTCTGATTTTCACTGGTATCTGGGTTATTGGTCATGAGGTAATTATCGACGTAAGACATTGAATTGCATTGCGCTGAAGAAAAGAAAAAGTGTGGCCACGGCGCCTTCTCTGACCACAAGATCGTCAACGACGTCATTGGCTTCGTAAGTTGACATTGCCGTAAAGTATATGTCCTCTAATCAATGTTTTAGATTACGCACACTTTCCTCTGGACTCCCTACTTCAGCTGGAAAATCTCTCACCACCGCCATCACAGCAATCACGCTTCTATGGAACGTGATGAGGTCTATGTTCCGAAGACGCGCTCTGATCTCGGTCTTAAGAAAGAGGGCCACCCCGAACTTGATTACGATGAAATTCTGGGCGACACCCCAATTTACACTCTTTATATGCTTATTCGTCAACAGGTCCTCGCATTTCCGGCCTATCTCTGTAAGTTCTTCGCTCGAGTACCTTCCTGTGCCTAATCTCAGCATCAGTGTTTAACGTCTCCGGCCAGAAGACTTACCCTAAGTGGACCAATCACTTTGATCGTGAGTAGTATCATCTTATCTTGTCGTGCGAGATGACGCGACAATCTGCATCAGCCAACTCTATTCTATTCACGAAGGCTCAGCGCAACGTGGTGATTCTCTCGAACATCGGCATCGCATTCATGGTTTGGGCTGTCAGCTACTCTAGCTCGGTCTGGGGTGCCTCCGAAGTCATCAAGTACTACGGCATTCCGTGGCTCGAAGTCTCCCACTGGTGTATGTCCTCAGTTAAAGATGCATGACATCATTTGAGTACGATTCACAGTCATCATGATCACTTATCTCCACCACACGGATCCTATCTTGCCTCACTATCGTGGAAAAGAATGGAACTTCCAGCGTGGCGCCGCTGCTACCGTTGATCGTCCTATCCTAGGCTGGCAGGGACGTTTCTTCCTGCATGACGTCGCCCATTTCCATGTCATCCACCACGTAAGGTGCAATTTCGTGCGATGTCGAAAAGAAAGGCTAATCTTGCGTTAGTTCTTCCCCAAGATGCCTTTCTGTGAGTGGGATCCTCTAGCGTTAAAAATGTCAGACTAACTCGTTGCACGCTAGACCATGGACCCGAGGCGACGGAGTATTTGAAGGCCTTCATCGGTGACTACTACGCCTCTTCTGATACGCCCGCGTTTCTTGCTCTTTGGGACAGCTACAACAGATGCCAATTCGTCGAAGATGAAGGTAATTGAAATTTTGGCTAGGAAGTTTGCGAATCGCTTATTAGAAGTCAAGGTGACGTCCTCTTTTATCGAGACAGGAAAGGAAGGGCCCTTCGCCGTCCTGCTGACGAGTATAGAGTCAATACCAAATACGAATAAATGGCATCAGATTAGGCCGGCGAGATTTACTGGCCATTGTACATGATATATGTGTTACAATTGAATTACACCATAGTTTATCACCCCTTGATCTCAAGTTGATTTTCGATACAGACTTGTCCCGTATATAGACCAGAATCTAGATGTTGAATCATCTGCATATCTGTATAAACATAATTCCAAATACTATCTCAAGGAGGCTTGTCGCGTTTTGAAGTGTGACGTGAGCTCAATTTCCACAGAGGTATTTTTCAACCCTGATTAAATGTGATTAGATAATGATTAGATAGCCGACCATAGATTTTCTAGAGGCCATTGAATTCAATCCCTGGCGGCGGAATCTCTCCAAAATGAGCTATATTACTGGAACGGCGCCCATCAGAGCAGAGTGCGTAAAAATAATCTGTAACACTGTGGAGACATCTTAAAGATTGCCCAAGATATCTTCTCCCTGTAAACAACCTCGTGAGTGTGCCAGACGACGATGCAGCCGAGGGAACAACGAAGCCCGCCCGCAGTGATAGAAATGGAGGTGCTCGCGATGATGGCGAAAGTTGTGATTCTCAATGCGGTCCAAAGCGGGGAAAACTGACAAAGGAACGGAAGAAGGCCCAGCGTGGAGCGAACAAGGGCCGAAGGTTTGGTAAAGTAAGAGACGAGTTCGACCTATGCTGGAGAGTTGCGAATGGCGCAGATTGTGAACATGGCGTGGAACAGTGCGTTCTGAATGCAAGCATTAGCGACGACTGACTGATTGTGCACTTGATCATATAGATGTAGATTTTCGCATGACATTCCAGCCTATCTGGCAGAAAAACAGCCAGATATTCGTATACCTGGCACTTCTGAAATATCAGATGCCATTCCGGACTTCACAAAACTTGCCAGACCTCACCCAGAACATCCGTCCATTGACTTGAACACGATATGCCCTATATTTGCAGAGACAGGAGAGTGCAGGTAGTCACGGACACCTTACAGATGTTTCATTAGGAACTGAGCGCAGTATACAGATACGGCTTCAAGTGCCGGTTCCTTGGGGGACATGTTCGGATGGATGAAAGTCGAAATCTGACTTTAATTCAGGTTGAGGAGAGAAAAGCGAGAACGGCTGTGTCTTCACAGGAACTTAACTTTGTAGGGGGAGATATCCAAAAACAATTACGGTCCAAAAAGGTACAACATGTCAGATCCTTCTTTCAAAAATTTCTGAAAACAGACTGCTTCGTTCTTAGTATTCCTTCCCTATTTCTGACGAATATCTACGAGAAATACAACAAAACGACGTCAAGACGAATTCGACGACAAGAACGACTGGTGAGGCCGTAGTTTTCACCGAGCCGGAACAGGTCATGGATGCCGGTACTATGGCTTCGGAAAAGCTCACCACAGCTGAAGAGCTCATGGAGAACCGTATCGGAGGGTCAATCCTGGCATCTACGTCAGACACCCCGGATGTACCTGTCCGATTCACGGAAAAGAAAAGGCTCCACTGGTCTGGCAAAACATGTGAGTAGACTCAAAGTCTGAGGTGAAAGAATTGTCCGACAAGCTTCCACGTCAGATCTCGCTCCTCTTACGACTGTTGGAAATTTGGTATATAGTCGTTATTGTGGTAACGCATACATTTTGATTCTGTTCGCAGCCGTTCCGACGACTCTGCGTCAAATATGGCGCTGATATAACCTGCGGTGAAAGTAAGTGTATCTACTACAAGCGCAAGCGGTCCTAAATGCACGAACACTACTGACACTTTTCAATAGTGGGTCTTGCGAACTCATTTCTCGCAGGCTCAAAAGAAGAGTGGTCGCTTGTAAGACGTCACCCTTCTGAAAAGACATTTGGAGTTCAGATTGCAGGGAACAAACCATCTACGCTCGTTCCCGCAGCAGAAGTTATTGCCAAGGAGTTTTCTGGTCATGTTGATTTTGTTGACCTCAACTGCGGTTGCCCCATAGATCTAGTGTTCAAGTCGGGGAGCGGCTCTGCTCGTGGGTAGCTCAGAATATTCTCCTTGTGCGTCGATTGCCCATTAGTCGAAATCTTGCAGTTCTCGATACTCCTGGGAAGCTCGGAAAGATCCTCATCGGTATGAATAAGGCTCTTGGAGATATTCCGGTTACGGTGAAACTGAGGACGGGCGTTAAGGACGGAAAGAACACGGCACATAAGACAATGCCGAAGGCTGCTGTAGAGTGGGGAGCTAGCTGTATCACAGTGAGTGATAACTAACACCACCCTGATCAGTGCTACACATTCTGCAGCTCCATGGTCGGACTCGACAACAGCGTTACACGCGCTTGGCAGATTGGGACTACATCAAAGAGTGTGTCGAGGCGGTTCGTGCACGAGAAGCGGAAGAGGATTGTACGTTCACGATCTGATACTGCTTTCCAACGAGCTTCTCATGGATGCTGCCGTAGTGCCTCCGATCCCCATTTTTGGTGGGGGTGACTGTTACTCATCTCAGGATTATTGGTCCAACGTTGAGAAAGCCGGCGTTGATGGTGTCATGCTTGGACGTGGAGCGTTAATAAAGCCTTGGTTATTCACTGAGGTCAAGGAACGGCGGGAGTGGGACATCAGTGCACGGGAACGCCTGGATCTTATTAGAACAGTGAGCGTTTGATGAATTGTCAATGATGGGTTGCACTCAATCTTCTAGTATGCTGAATATGGAATAAAGTACGTTTGCCATTTCCACCTTGGTCTGTCTTCTGAGGCCTGTTTCAGCCACTTCGGCTCTGATACCGCTGGAGTGAACACAACACGACGATATCTTTGTGAAGCTCTCTCGTTCCAATATCGATACATACCAATTGGTCTTCTTGAACACCTTCCGGCTCGTATCAACGATCGTGCACCAGCATTCCGAGGACGTAATGAACTGGGTGGGTACTTCGTCAAGACTATGTTCAATTTTTTGACTTGATTGTGTCTCATACAGAAACTCTGTTGGCGAGCAGCAACAGCAGTGATTGGATCAAGATTTCAGAGATGTTTCTGGGCCCTGCTCCAGAGTCTTGGACGTTCACCCCAAAACACAAAAGCAATGTTGTCGAGAGCCAAGGATAACAATTTAAGCTGGCGATGGAACTTCTGAAATCAGTCGTGTTATGATTTCTAATATTTGATATAATCTTGAATATTATCATCAATGCATGTCACGCTGTTTCCGTCCAATTTACGGCGTCAGGTAAGATTGAGTACGGCACCGATGTAAAAAAGAGACTTGGGCCCGCACACACATGATATCGGTTTGAGAGAGGAGCTCAGAGTGGTGAAAGAGAGATCTCGAGCTGATCTTGTAATCGCAAACTACCGAATGAAACACTCCGTCTTGCCTCATTTCGTTGGGACTGGCTTTCAGCTGCATGTAGTCCCAGCTATCACTCAAATGACATGTCACTCTCCGAGTCAGACTTTTTCCTGCCAATTGACGGTCGTTTCCGACGATCGCGAATCGATCAGGACTTGAGGCCAAAGAAAAGCTTACAACTAGGATCAAATGATTTTGTGGTAGCAAGCTAACGACACGACTGCGGTTGCTGTGCGCTAGTACAGGAGAGTCAGGCTTCCAAAAATGGTAACTAAGGACTCAAATCTACGGTATCAAGTGTCGTTTCCGCAGGACTGCGGCGAAGAAAAGCTTGCATCTCGAGCTGATCTTGTAATCGCAAACTACCGAATGACTGCGGTTGTTTTGCGCTTCGGCTCTCCGAGTGCGGCAGAGTCAGGCTACGGTATCAGATGCGACGATTTGCGGTGGGCCAGGATCAGATGATTGACTGCGGGTTGCTTTGCGCTGCGGCCTCTTGTTCTCCGAGCGGCAGACTTCGACTTCCCAGTCGGGTAACTGCTCATAAATACGTGTGGTCTGAGTTTGCCTGGCGAGCCGAAGACAGTTCTACTCCATCTATCGCCTCTTGAACATGCCTCGTGTTCTGGTGCATCGCGCATTTCTTTTGCACTGGTTTCCTTGTCTCATGTATTGATGGCAATAGGTTACTGGTGTCAATGGATTCGTTGGCTCAAATGTCGCTGACGAGCTCATGAAAGCAGGCTATCAAGTCCGAGGGTCAGTTCTACTACATCTTTGCTATTATCACTGACTTTATGTTTGTCTAAATTAGCACTCTTAGGGAAGCTAAAATAGACAGTTTCAGAGCAGCCATTAGCCACAAATTCCCTTCTCTGGAAGTTGTGCAAATCAATGACATAGTCACAGCAGACCTTACAGATGCTTTGCGAGGTGGAATCTATTATCGAGAGATAGATGTCCTTGAAGTGACCTTCTTTTAAGGAGTCGATGCCATTATCCATGTAGCCATTCCTTTGCCGTTCGGTGGATCTGACCTCAAAGAAAACTTGAATGTGAGTTTCGCTATTGTTGATGTCTTCGGGTTTGGACTTGAAATATGACTCCTTTAAGATCGCAATTGAAGGTTATGTCAATGTCCTTCGACAGGCCATCAAAGCTGGTATTAGTAAAGTTGTGATCACAGGCAGCTGGAGTGCCACTACCGATCGTAGGTATACTTATTTGATTCAACCATATTTGAATCTAAGTCGTACCGTTGAGCTACCATGAAGCAAGCCTTTGAAGGCCTTGTAAGCACTGAAAAAGGTCAGCATGGATATTGGGACGAATAATGGTTCCGTTATTGACTGACTGTCGCAGATTGGGGCCACGCAACCGAAGAAGAATTTTTGTCTGGAAAACATGCTGATAATCCAATGTGGGTTTATTGCGCTGCGAAGAGTCTCGGGGAACGCGCCGCTTGGAAATTTGCGGCAAATGAGCCTTCCTTGGATCTGTCGATCAGTAAGTTCGCCTAGAAGCATCAAGTTCCAGAGGCGCTGATATCCTTTCCAGTTATTCCGCCCTTCATATTCGGGCCTTATGTTCCCGGTTTTCCCCTTCCACTAGCACAAAGCGCGTTAAGCTCAAACCAGCACATATATGCGCTGCTCACAGGCATTGTACCACCTCCTCTGCCGCCCTTGTTTTGTCACGTTCGTGATGTTTCACGAGCTCATGTTGCCGCCTTGAGCGTGCCCAAAGCTACTTCCAATGTAGAAGACAAGCGGTTCCTGATCTGTGGGGGCTCCTTGGTTTGGAAAAATGCCATTGAATATTTGCACAAGACACGCCCTGGATTGAAAGAACGCATCCCAGCTGTCGACGCGCCTGTGATGCCTTTCCCTGGCCCCCCTACGACCATTGATGCTTCTCGTGCGGGCCAGACGTTGAATATGAAGAAATATCGTGACTGGACCGAGACGCTCATTGACACTGTTGATTCGTTGATGGAGGCAGAAAAGATGTGGCTAAAAGCTGAGAATGTAGAATGAATAGTACATAGTCAAATTGTAAAAGACGAATTTATAGAGGAGACACTGCTAGGCCTAGGGAGAATGAAGCCTTATATAATAGAATGATTTTGAATCTCGTTCGTGAGAATCTACACAATCATCTCTTGGGTATTACTCAATCCCTATTTGAAGGCTTCTCTCGAAGCCGAACGATTGTAACTTTTCGATAAAAATGACCCCGGAACAGGCCCAGGAGGAGGAGTCGGTAGTCATGCTCGCTGGGATGATGCGTGTGGACAACATTCAAGCGCGTCGTGTGTTACGAAAATACAAAGGCAACGTGGAGAAGGCTGCAGATGCTATGCTCTCTGGAGATCAAGGAGAAGAGCCGCCTCCTTTGTGGCCACCGACTGAAAGTAGTCAAGATCCTGGTTATGTCGATCCGTTTACAGAGACTACACGTACCATTGCTCAATCTTCGACCCCGAACGTCATAGACCTCACTGGTGATGATAATGACCGGACCTTGAAGCTCAGTCAAGCCCAAAGTGACATCAAGTTCGGCCCATCTGAACGGGCGCCTGATCCCGCTTGGCAATTGGTTACGACAAATGTGAAGTTGTGTCCATCTTACGTCAAGTTTCCTATTGAACACTTACAGGCCCAAGTCAACACCAGTCATGAAGACCGGGCTATGAACGAGGCTATACAAGCGAGTTTAGCTGACTTTGGCTCGTCAGAGGAACTGGAGATACTTCCTGCGGAGGAATCTGTGAGAGAGGGCGGCAGGCTAGTATCCATTCACTCTCGTCTTGTCGTTCTTTTGACTTTTTCTCAAAGGCCCATTGCTTTGCGCACGGATGCTTCAGAGATAGCGTATGCTGCACTGGTGCGCAACCCCATTCAGTCCACCCTGTCTCGTATTCACCAACCAGTGTTTTTAGATCGTCCAAGCTTTTGCACAAATACCACAAATTCGACGCAGTGTTGCGACGCTTTTAGAAGCCGTCAATGGTAAACGAAGACCCTATCAACTTCTCCACGCTCATATCATAATTAGAAAACCCACGTCGGCCTATTCGATATCCTGAGCTGGTGGAATTATTTGTGAACCTTGACCTTGCCCAGCTTTCTGCCATCCTAGATAAAGACGTATTGCCCCATATGAATCCGCCTCCTTGGGATGGAACTCATGTTTCACTTGGTTCTGGTAGTGCAGGTAAGATCCAGACAGTCCATCCACTCTCTTAAGACAGTCCTGACGTCTATGTGCAGAGTTTATCAAGTATTTTTCAGAAGTCATTGAGACTCAACTTGAGCCACCGTGAGGATGATCGTCTGAGAAGTCAAATGACATCGCTAACGCAATTCCTAGCATTCGTTTATTTCAGTTCTCCTACGCCAAGGTCGAGTCTCAGGGTCTCTCATTCAAAGCAAACACTGAACAAACTGGTTGTGTCGTTGAAATCAACACCGGCGATTGCGCTACGCCTAATGATCTAATATCTCGCCTGAGCAGTAATCTGTATGCATACAACGAAACTACTCGTATCGCCTTTCGTGATGTCATCGTTCACCCTTCAGAGGTCGTGGCTTTCCACCTCAGACCCATGCAATCCACCGGACAGAGCAAGGCAGTCGAGCCTTTCTTGTTCCCTAAGCAGTTCTACCTCGATAGATTCATTCTCGAGAATTTTTCGTTTGTTGAGGAGAAGGAAACGCAAGAACGAAAGATTTGTGAGGAGATCAATGAGTTGACAAAGAAAAAAGAGCTCCTTACTCATGGCGATGTAAGTCCCGTTTTTCTTGGCATGACCAACCAATTTTCTCAGCGTTATGGTTTTTTCAGCAAGGCAGAGATGTTCTTACAGACCTACGTGCATCTTTGTATTACTTTGAGGAAATAGCTCGCAAAGATGAACCAGAACGTGAGGAGTCTGTCAGTCGGACAGCGAAGAAACTAAGGAAACTTCTGGACTATATCGTTTCCACTGTTCAAGGTCAGTGAAATCCTTCCAAGTTGATTATCATATTCAAATTTGTATGTGACAGAGGTTGATATCACAATTGAAAAGCTACAAGCTGATCTAGCAGCTATCTATGAAGTCCCGGAGCTCCAGAAGCATCTAGTCTGTTTTCGATCCGCGCAGACCATTTCGTTTCTGATCTCACCCTACTAGTATGATCTCCGTGCTGTTTTTATGCACACAGGCCTGCCCGGCCGCAAACAGATCTATTCTTACATTCGGGACGCGCATGGGGTTTGGTGGAAAACCGTGGATCGCCTGGTGACGGAGGTACGGCTTATGACCTCTTGCAATTGATCTCGGCTTTTTTTAATCGATGCATGTTCAGGTCCCGGAGGAAACGGCTCTAACGGACCCAACAGGCCTTCACCTCGGTGCCGGGCCATACCTTCTCTTATATAGCAGGCACTTAACCGAAGACGAATTGTCGGCGCCTGTGATATGGCCGAGGTCAATCGTCGTCTGTATCAAGTCCTTGGCGGTCCAGGATGATGCTGACTCATAGTTTTGTGATTATGATTACAGAGCAGTGTAGAAGATCACAATAAGAAGCTCTTCGCGATGTTGCATCCCGAAGCCGGAGAGATAGGTGTTCCGCTCGCTCTTGCTGCTGCCCCGACAGTGTCGATGTCGTCACTTTCATCGGCTTCTTTTGGTGATAGAGAGGCAACGCAGATTTTGGAGGATGTGGAGATGCAGACTCAACAAAATTAGTTGAACAAATAGTCTATTAATCTGATGTTGTAAACCGACGGATATCCTTGCCTTTCGTCTGTTTTCCAATTGTGGCGTTTTCCGAGTTCTTCCATCAAAGGAAACTACAAGCTCCAACATCATCTAGGCCGTGGAGGGCTGATTATCAGTTTAAATGTTATCTTACCTTCAATTGTCAGGCTAGTGGCACTCGATACCCTGCGTTGCACTTCTAATAAGGGGTATCTTGTGATGAGTGTAATATGTTGTACAGGAACAAGGCACACTGACAGTGTCGCGTGGCTCAGATCTTAACAGCAAGCAAAGTATGTCTGGAGTCTTTGGGGCCATATAAGGTCCTAGATAGGTAGATACACTCCAACTATGTGTTGGAATTGCCGAAGGCCGCGAAGTAGGGTAGGGTGAGGTCAGGTCCAAGTAAGTTGAGAATTACCCTGCTTTACATCACTCCCAACAGGATACAAGGGGTTGTAGCTGATGCATGGGCAAGCACAACTGCTGTCACTTGAATTGGATACTTCAAGGTAGATCAAGGCGAAAGGAGACGGAAGTTGAGATCCCAGAGGCTCAGTTGGAGTAGTGAAATGGGTAGCCCTTGGAATAGATCCAGAACCAGGAGAATTATCATGTCTTCAAGCTAATATTGTTCCGAAGTCCGACATTCACGACCTCCACAATCATGTCGGAGCAGGAAAGCTCAGCATCTTCTTCATTCACTCTGGAGAGCTACCTTACCTACCCTTTTGCATCAGATGAAACTTACAAGGTACGCAAGATGGCAATTCAACGCGCCCTAGAATGTTCCTGATGGATCTGATCTTGTCAAGCAAGGTCTGGAGAGCCTGGTTGCTGGGGGAGCGATCGCGGACAACTTGACTATCGAGGAAAAGGAGGAGGCTTTACGGCGTACTCGCGTCTTTTACTTCAACCAGTGAATTTCATTCCATTTGATCATTTCATATGTCCTTATGCCGAATTGTGGAAAGCGCGACCGGAAATACACTCTCGGTGGAGGAGGTACGCATGTATGAATCTTCAAAGAAACCGGGGCAGGGTTTGGGGTCGGAAAATCAACGTGCCCAAGGCGAGGCATTAGCATCCACCACCAAGGACGAAGCGCGAGTTCTTACTTTCGCCGAGCTGCAAGAGCTCATCGAGTCCGGCAAAGTTGATCAGATTCCTAATAACAAAGTTATCCCTGAACGCTTGAACGTCAGTCATTCTTTCCTATTTCGGCTAGCAGATATATACTCACTCATGCTCTCTAGGAAGCACCTCCAAGCCAATCGAGTGCTCCATTAAGGAAGAAGCCATGGGAAGTGGCTGCAGAGAGTTGAAGATCACCTACCACCTACATATGACCGCGATGCACGTTGCAACAGTAGTGATCTCAAAGAAAGGGTTCATAACGTGTATGATGAATGCCTGTTCTATAAAATTCTGACTACGACACGGTCCATGTAGATGTTTATACGTTCAAATACCTGAACTAGTGACAGTGAAAGTAATTCAAACAGTCTTATCAGAGGAAAACATAGAAAAGAGGGAAAAAGTACGAGTGCTACGAGCGAAATAATGCACAGGCACAACTTGTATCATGGTCGACTTACAGCATCCAAATTGGTCCGTGGAAAAGCAATTATCCGCCAACCGCCGTTTACATAGGTGTGTTAAGCCGATGTCGTCTGCTATCGATACGACGGCAGGACCACATACTCCGTCAATAAAATCCGTCTTCCAGGACAGACGATTCAATGCTAAACGGAGAAGCAAGTACACAGTGCTTCTCAGAAGAAGAGCTGAACTGGAGATGGATAACCTGGGAACAGGCCATGCCGGGTAGGTCGTGCGTGGACCGAAGGGGGGAATTAATCAGACAGAACCAATTTATCAAGTTATCCCACGTTGCCCCACAAATGGGAAGATGCTGACGACGACGGCTGGCCAAAGTACTGCTGGGGAAGCTGGCGCGAGTCAGGCAGAGAGGGGTGCTGAGCGTGCCTCGTGACGGACGGTGGAGGTCCAGTCTGATAGTACGTGTTAGTGTTGGTACTTTGGGGTTGCGAGTTGAGGTAATTTGAATTGTCAAGTCCGAGCCCGAGCCCCAGCGCATCCGGGCGCTGTACGAGCTGCTGGGTTGCGAGTTGAGGATAGGCAAAAGAATCACGGAAGGTACCATATTGTTGGCTCGAGAGGTATTGGGAAGCATGCGAAACGCCAACGGACGCAGAAGGGATACGCTGGTGAGTGCTGTTCACTATAGATTGTTGCGGATAAGGACCGGGTGGCAGAGCCGCAATAACATGTGACTGTGAATTCTGGGTCATCTGAGTCGCGCTAGGATATGTAGAAGACCAGATGGACGACTGAGAAGCGTCGGCATAACCAGAACTATGAGATAGCTTAGCCTGTTGGTATGTCTGATTGGGCTGGCTAGTGAATTTGAGAGATTTTTCGTCATGCGAAGTCGACCAAATGCTGTGACTATTTGCGTGAGAGAGGTCAGAGCCAAACAACAGCGCTGGCTGCGCCGCTATGCCTCCTAGATGGTTCAAAGTCGATCGGCCACTGATGACGTCGTTCAGAAGGTCCTGAGCCGTCGTCGGAGCGAGAGGAGTGTGAACAGCGTTGGGAGTCATGAATGGAGACAAGGTCTTGACATGAGAGGGAGAGTTTTTCAAAGCAGGACTGAGCAATGGCTTTGCAATTGTCAGTGGAGTTTCGTGAGACGTTGGCGATGGAAGAGAGGAAATGATGACAGGAGAGGTCTGGGCCCTGCTCAATGATTTCAGTACTGGATATGGATACATGCGATTGTACAAACCTAGGATTCCAAACAATCTCATCCTCATCCTCATCAACCTCATTATCATGTCCAGGCGCATTCAAGAAATTAAAGGCTTCACGAAGGACTTCATCATCCGTCCGCGAAGTCGCCTCCGTCATGTTATCTTCTTCAGGCTCTTTATCAACAAGTCGTGTATCACGAATGGAGGTCAACAGGTTCTGCTGGCCAATAGGCACATTTTCCACGGCCTGAGTCGTCGTCGGTAGCTGCGGTTCGATGATTTCGTCTCTTACGGAAAAGGCAAATCCATAGAGAGCAACGGGGGAGTTCTAGAAGACACAAATGATCAATCCAAGTAAAACGAGATGAGCAACGGACATACCTCAAGCTTAGCGATCTCTCTGGCGTCCCGTATTAAATCTGCAATCCTCATCAATTGCCAATCATTAGGATGAACCTCCTGAGCAGGTCGCGCTGCTTCTGCAGACAAGTCACCATCTGGGTCTGTGCTCTTTCTCATCAGATCCTTCAGTGGCAAAAACCCACGCATCTCGATATCCTCGTCAAGAGGTTCCGTGAGCAAGGGTAATCTGCTCAACTCGAATTTACGTGCCAATTCCGTGGAAAAGCGCGCGTATGCTTGCCAGAACCGTCGAGTGCGTACAGAAGTGCGAGCTACTGTGAACTTGAGGTTTCGCGTCAGGTCGATCCCCTCTGTACGTTTGAGTTCTCGATAAGCGTCAAATTCATGATCCTGGTTCACGTATTTGAAGTTGGCTCTGAGCCATTTGCTGGCGATGCGAAGTGCGGGCAGGCAGCGCCTAAAAATCGCAGTGATGCATTGTGCGAGATCATTTCCAGGAACATCTCGGGGGGGAGGTACTTGTAGCTCCTCAAATCCAACTTCCAATAAAGCTCGGTGGAGATCAAAAAGGTGTTCTAAAATATGCCATTCTATAATGGCAGATGTGCCCTCAGGAGGCGGAGGTAGTTCATGGCGCTTGCTGTGAGTCGTACTCGTGGGTGTACGAATCATTCGATGCTTCCAGAGGGCGCCCTGAGATAAGACAACGGCATTAGAGATCATGTCCGTAGGAAGGTATCGCTGAGAAATAAGTGTCATGAACGCATCCATGACTACTTTGCTGTGCCGGCGAGAGAGTGATTCCATTCTGTGAAATGCTAAGTGAGAAGTACAAAAAGACGGGCTTGTGTTTGTATATATCTCACTTTTTTATACCTTTCTCCATCCCAACTTTCCATAGAGAATGTAATACAACAATATTCTCCCTAAAAGTTTCCACCTGCACCCGAGGCGGTAAAGCTTCCTGTCTGTCACGTTCACGCCGTGACCTTGATTTCCAAGCCTCAAGAGACTTCCCAAGAACAGAACCGAGATTCTCGGATGCTGTGTCATAAGGTGCTCTAACACAAAGAGCACGGTAGTAGTGCGAGAGAGACATGAACGAATCTTTTCGGTATGTGGCGATAATCGCGAGTTGGTGTGATGGGTTACCATCATCAGGCACCAGCAGACGCGCGCGTTCGTAACATTGTTGGGCTTTATCATAGTTACGTGGCCTTGGGGTAGATTCCTCAGGTTGGCCTGAGCGTCGGTTCCGACGATTTCTGCCGAGGCCCCCTTCTTCTTGGCCCGCCCGCGGTCGGCCACCGCTTTCGTTGTACAACTCGCGGTAGCGAGCGATATCACCTAAACAGACAAGGGCCTTACTTAGAATTGCAAGCCAGGAGGCTTTGGCCTCGGGCGTTGAGGTAGCGAACGTCGTAGAAGCATCTTCGGGTGGAAATTGGAAATGATTGCGGCCATTGGAAGGCGCGCTGCCCTCGGGAGCTGTGGAAGTGTTCGTACTCAGATCATCAGCTTCGGATATGATTCCAAGGGCGAGAAGAGCGGGCGTTGCAGCGTCAAGCGCGAAAGATCGACGTAAGCGAACGACAAGTTGACTCCAAAACTTTTCCTCATCTGCGAGGAACTGTCGGAATCGCTGCACCAGCTTTCTATGTTCGACAACGGGCGCGTTGGGCGGGCGCTGATTGGGCGTTTGACGCATTTTACTCTGAATGACTCGATCAAGATTGAGAATGCGCTGCTTATACGAGGCGATGAATGCGTAGGATGTCTGCATCCAAAGGTGGTTCTCGACATCTTTAGACTCCTTTGCATAAGGATGAACGAGGAGCAGGCTCAGATAGCGCCGCCGCAAGCTAGACATTCAATAATTTGAGGACCGACTGCGCAAGTTCAGTTGTCACACTCACTTCTTCCGTTGGAAATCGACTTCTTTGTCAAATGGTTCTTTAGTCTTCAATAAATCCTTCAGGGATTGGTGAATACCCTTCGCCTCTCTGTCTTGAGTGTTAGAAGTCAGCTGTGGCAGTTGACTGATAATACTGACCGGGCAATGGTTGCAGGCAGCTCAGTCATAGTAAACCGTGGTTCTCGCTAATCCAAGCAAACCATTTCCAATGAGGCAGCGTCGGTTCTCGTTCTTTAAGAGGAGTATAAAAGCTGGTAAAGACAAGAAGATCAGTGAAAAGGACCAGGATTGTCGGTACAACGTGGGAACAACGCAGCATCACAATTTACTCTGATTGACCCAACATTCCACGGGTATCTACCAACTGAACTTTAGATCTCTCGTAAACAGATCTGCACGATTTATATGGATATGGATGGTATAGTATATATACAGAAGTTGACAAATTGTTCTTTGCAGTCTACAAGGACCTGGGCTGGAGATTTCGCGCATACTCTTGCAACCAACAGCAGGTCAAATGCCGTCTCCATTACCCGTTGAACAACATACTCGGACCCCGAAAGCTCCGCGTCTAAGTATATGTACAGCCGCATGGGGCCGACAAGGTTCAGTTTAGATATTCGTACAAGATAAATGGAGACGGGGACTTCGAGATGCCGCGGCCAGGATTACTTATTTATGTTGTGACAGACACCATCAGACGGAGAGGTTAGTGTGTTATCAGATGATCGCTGCTGACGGCGAGCGGCGCTAGGCAAAGGAGAATCTGGCCTGCCCACCGATTTTACATTGACCAAGCTACACTTCATATCATCAGAGCAGAGCAACACCCCCCCTTCGAGGGAGAGCCTGCATGATATCTCACGCGAGTTTGAAGGCAAAGAGGAGCAGAGAAACATGACAAATTTCAGACTGAGCCTTCTACAGATAACGTCGTGCTCACAATCAAAGTACAAATGGGTAACATACAATATATTACAAAGATTCCAGAAAGTCTTCCAAGAAAATCACTCTTCCTCGTCTTCGTCCCTGCCACCAGGCCGAAACAAAGCGAGGAGATCCTCCATGCCAAGACGCATGTTCTTGATCTTGTCCCCGCTTAAAGCCGCTTTTGCTAGCTCCCTCTTCTTTTCTTGAAGCTGAGACCAAGAGGTCAGATGAATGACCTGATTATGTTGTGTGGGCTTACTTACAGTCAGGATCCGATCCTCAACTGTCTGGTCAATCTTGAGTTTAAATATATGTACATCCCGCTTTTGTCCAAACCGATGGGCACGGTCAAAGGCCTGGTCCTCTAGCGCAGGATTCCACCACAAATCGACAAGGATGACGTTGTTGCACGCGGTCAAATTCAGGCCTATGCAAGTTCGATCAAGAGTTCGAGGATGCCACTGTCCCTTACCTGTGCTGCCAGCCTTGAACGATATCAAAATAACGCGTACATTCCGTATGTTCTTGATAACTTGCAGAGATTCCTCACGAGCCTTTGCGTCCATTGAGCCATCATCTGCTCGATTTCAGCACGAGGGTAGCGGGATAAAACAGCTGGACTCACATCTAACAAATTCAATCCCTTCATCTCTCAAGAACGGCTCAATCAAATCGAGCATTTTGGTGAACTGTGAAAAGATGATGGTTTTTTCTTCTATAGAACGTTCCTTGATATCCGCAAGCAGCTTCAGGATCATTCTTATCTTTGCTGACGTTGGGCGTGTCTTCTCTGCTTGTTTCGCCTGCTGCGCGATAGGAACACAGTCGAGACAAAGAGGCTCTGGCTCATCCGCGGCAGTATTATGTGAATTAAGTCTAAATGGTCATCAGATATACATACTATGCTGAGCGAAGAGACGCACTACGTACTCTGTGGTACAAACTCGACATTTGCGGGTCACCCCAAGCTGAGAGAATGCTCCGACAAGATCATCTGTATCATCGTCGTCCGCATCTCTCTTGGCTTTGGGGTCCAGTGCATCCATGTCACCCTTGTAATCTTGTGCGACAAGCATAGGATGATTGCAAGCTGCGAATAAAATTTATACCCGTTGAGAACAATAATCAAAAAAGAAATCACCTTGACGAAGTCGAAGCAGTAGTAAAAGGACCGAGATATAATTGCTCTTGCCATTTCCCATCAACTTTTCGATGACACTCTCCATCTTATTCTCCAGTCCGGCATAGAATACCTGCTCTGATGAATCAAACTCACACGAGACAACCGACACGATACGTTTTGGGAGATCCAAGAGCGCCTTTCCATTAAGTGTCTGGTCTTTCTGTCGCCTCAGCATAATTTGCTTTAGAACAACTTGGAGTCGTTTCATCGCCCTGACGGCGCCTCGTCCAGATTTGACGGGTTTGGCAACTTGTTCATTGAAGGTTGACCAGCTGCTATAAGGCTTAATGTGGAGGAACTTGAAGAGAGAGTAAAGTTCGTCGACGCTGTTTTGCCTAGATAATAGGATCACCAATATATGTCAAGCAGATCAGTCCTCGGGACGATGGCTCACATCGGAGTACCAGTGAGACACCATCGGTATTTACCTTCGAGCTCGCAACAGGAAATGGCACCTTTAGTCTTCACATTCTTGATATTATGCGCCTCGTCTGTCCGGTCGTCAATATTAGGAACTTAGAGGGAGATAGGATTGTACCTAGGACAATACGCCACCATCTTACTCCGAAAAGTGCGCTCTTCTTGCTGGACTTGGACTTTGTTTTCTTTCCCTTTGCAATCAATGATCGCCCAAACATAGCCGGAGAACCAAATGAGTCGTCGTCGTCAAAGTCTGCCTCGCTTTTCTTCGAGGATAACTGGGTCTGGGACTCATCCTTGGCGGCCGACATGTAGGCCTCGTACTCGGATTTCACGACGTCATACGTGGTAACGACTACACGAACCTTCCGCAATACCATAGGATCTTGAGGACTTTTCAATTCGATTGCCCAAAAATGAGAATACTCCAGACGTACCGGAAGTTCTAGATGGACCATGATGCTTGAGGACTGTCACATCTTCAGCCATCTTGGTAACCTCATCCGCCCATTGTCCGACTAGCGCCAGAGGACATACGACACTGACCAGGCTCTCAGTACAAAATGTACATGAATATGACAAACAGTGTTTACTGACAGCGTCGTAGCAGCCCATCCATCGTCACGGTCACTCTTGCGCGCCCGACCTTCGACGATGCGCGTGAGTGTTTGTATGGTCTTTCCAAGCCTATCAGACAGGGTGAACAAGAAAATACATATAGAAAGAAGTTCGGGTGTACCCCATGTCATCGGCAAGGATACCCCCAAACCTCTTCTTCGACGGATCTTCGCGCTCTTTCATCCAAGCGCGACCAATGATCTGGTGGGGAAGAAGTTTAATATCCTTACGGAAACCTTTGACTGTGGCGTCATCCATATTAATCTCCGTTTCCAACTCTTGATCCATCCCACCGCTCATTAATTCCCGGATGGCTTTCTCAGCATCGGCGGGGGAAATGTAGACGTTATCATCGGAGTCAGTTATTGGTATCGGGGCCGAGTTTTCTGCCTAGAACATATTAGTTCTTGTATAGTTAAGCATGAAAGAGGTCTA
Organism: Termitomyces bulborhizus; assembly: GCA_017580835.1. Lineage (NCBI taxonomy): Eukaryota > Fungi > Basidiomycota > Agaricomycetes > Agaricales > Lyophyllaceae > Termitomyces > Termitomyces bulborhizus. The sequence continues at coordinate 35,534 of JAGDQM010008444.1, forward strand.
CTTACTATGGCATGGGTATAAGCAGAAGAGGTGCGCTGTGAAAAAAAATCTTTATTTGACGGGATGGATATCGGCGTTGGCTTCGAAACAAATTGTGTGGACGAAGGCGGTTCGATCGTGTCACTGTTCTTCTGAGTTAAATCGCGGATCTTTGGGGGTGGGATAACTGGTTCCTCCAAAGGAGATACGCCACTATAGTTGCTCCGTTAGAATCGAGTGCATACCAGCTAAGAAAACATACACCTTAAGGGCATTTCAGGAATCAAGGGTCGTGCGGGTATGTCATCTTCTTCGTCTGAGGATATTACAATCGGATTCTTCATGCGATGTGCTGAACGGAATGGCGGCCCGGCAGAAGATATATCACTAGATGAGGACACAGACTACAGATTTCGACCGTTGTAAAAACTTTCTATCATTTGAGCTTTCTGACCTACAATGATCGAGGGTGAATTCTTCGCCTTGCGAGACCCACTGAACTCTGGATAAAGGACGGTATCCTGCATCATTCGCCGCCGTCTGTAAATACATTAAAGAGTATAAATTGGTATAATGAAGGTTGCCCTTACATGTATTCCAAAGGCATTTTTGAGGAGTGGTAAGGTTGAAGAAAGAAAGAAAGAAAGAATCAGTCGCGTCCCTAATATAGTGTATAGTGTCACGTGAATGAATTCAACCGTAACAAAAGGCGTCTATCACGTGGTGTCACAGATCAGACTTTGAAAACCACTTGAGCGAACACGTGGTTCGCGACTGGGAGACGCGCCGTCCATCAAACCTTCCTTTTTCGTCTCGCTTTTTCGTCACCTTCCACATAATATTGACGCCACAACTCTCAAGCGATGTCGGATGATGTTGCAAGAGGATCCCTGCCGTCTCCACCGGTTATACAAGATGCTTGTTTGTCCTTCTTAGGCGTGGATGTTATGACAGTATTCAGCTGACAAGTTCTCTTGAAGCTGCCGGTGACACAATACGAATACTACTCGCAACAGACAATCATCTAGGTTGCAATGAACGAGATCCAATCAGAGGTCAAGATTCAATAAATACCTTTAAAGAAATACTTCAGCTTGCCGTTAGACACGACGTAGGTTGCTGTGGTTGGCGTTTGCCTTATGTTATGACATGATGTGCAGGTCGACTTTGTGCTTCTCGCAGGTGACCTTTTCCACGAAAACAAACCCTCAAGAGAATGTTTATACCAGACGATGGCGTTATTGCGCGAGTATACCATGGGAAATAAACCAATACAGCTGGAGCTTCTGAGTGATCCTGACGAGGGAAAAGCCGGGAGTTTCTCGTCCGTATGGTCTACCAAGTCATTCTTGAATTACAACTCATGCCGTTCACAGTTTTCCGGCCATCAACTACGAAGATCCCAACTTCAATGTCGCCATACCTGTCTTTTCTATCCATGGTAATCATGATGATCCACAAGGCGCTGGTGCGGTGCGTGCTTACGTGCTTACGTTTTCACCGGGTTTATAATCGATATAAATGTACAGGAAGGTGCTCTTTGTGCCCTCGATGTTCTCTCTGTCTCTGGACTCGTGAATTACATGGGCAAAATTGATCTTCCTCTATCTGATGCTAACGCTCCCACCACGGGAATTGCTGTTCGTCCTGTGCTTCTTCGAAAAGGGACGACTTACCTAGGTCTGTACGGTGTTGGCAACGTCAAAGATCAGCGAATGCATTTTGAACTACGAAGTAACCGTGTCAGGATGTTCATGCCGCGTGACAAGGAGAACTGGTTTAATATTCTACTACTACATCAAAATCGGTGAGTTCTCTGTCAAGGGCGCCGTACTCTATCTAAATATCCAATAGCGTCAAACATGGACCCCAAGAGTCAGTTCCTGAGGGCATGTTTGACGATAGTATTGACCTCGTTGTATGGGGGCATGAGCACGATTGTAGGATCGTCCCGGAGCCTGTTGCAGGGAAAAACTACTATATCACTCAGCCGGGTTCATCTGTGGCAACGTCCTTGGCAGACGGAGAGGCAATTCAAAAGTGAGCTATCCATTCATTCGTCTACGAACTGTGGTGGTTTATCATCCTTCAAGACACGTTGCCCTTCTCCAAATACAGGGAAAGGAGTTTCAGCTAACTCCCATTCCATTACGAACAGTGCGACCATTTGTCATTGAAAGTGTTGTGCTTAGCGAGGTTGCAGAAGAGGAAGATATCGATCTTTCGGACCAGATAGAGATATCGAAGTTCTTGAAAACGAGGGTACGTTTCCCACTATGTCATCAGCTGAATTCAGCGGCGATTCACGATAGGTTAATGCCTTGATCGACCAAGCTAACCAAATTTGGGATGAGCGCAACGCAAAGGCGGCCGAAGATGGCGAAGAAGAATTCCCTCGGATGCTTCCCCTCGTGCGTCTAAAGGTTCGTATCGACCTTACGTCTTTTCAATCACTCACAGAGCTCTATCCATATCAGGTGGATACGACTGGTGTCACGGCCACTTCAAATCCCATCCGATTCGGGCAAGACTTTCAGGGCCGCATCGCAAACCCCCGTGACGTACTAGTATTTCATAGGTCTAAAAAACCTGCTACGCGTGGTGGCAAGGTCACAATTGACCAGCCTGAGCTGAGCATTGATGACCCAGATCTGAGTGTTTCAGAGAAGCTGGCTAAGGTCCGCGTGGCTACGCTTGTAGAAGAGTACCTTTCAGCGCAGGAGCTACAGTTGCTCGGGGAGGGCGGCATGTCGGATGCGATACAGATGTTCGTGGAGAAGGATGATATTCATGCAATCGAAACGTGAGTTTTGATTCTGTTTGATTGTCTGAAAGCAGGGTTCATGGACTCTTGAAGGCACGTGGCGAAGTCGCTAAAAGTTTTGATGAGCAATGTACAGGGAACTGAGGAGGTTGATGAAGAGGAGTTAGTTGATATGGTATGCCTCGTTCACCTTCTGGCGCTTGCTGAATGCATCTAATTCCTTGTAGCTCGTCAAGGCGAAAGAACAACACGAGAAGAATTACGCAGAGACCAAAGCAAAGGCTTCGACTGCCAAGGTAGCCGTATATCGCCTTCAGATTCCCAACTTTTCTAACTCTACTCCAGAAAGGCAAAACTCCAGCGGATGATGATAGATCAGACGATTCCATGATGGTGGATATTGATGCAGGAGGCGCCAACGGTTCTGACTTTGAAGAGGAACCTGAATCAGATGTTCCTCCACTTAGGAAGAAGAGGGCACCTGCACAGCCGAAAAAGGCGCCTGCAAAGGCACCCACGAAGAAAGGTCCTGCTAAAGGTCGAGGAAAGAAAGCTGTTGTCGTAGGTCCCAAACTGTTGTCTGATTGGTGAACGCGAAATTGATGAACAAGCAGAATAACGATGACGATGACGTTATCGAAATTGATGACGACGACGACGACGACGAACCACCTAAGCCTGCAAAGAAAACGAATCGAGCTGCTGTGTTAAGGTATGATATGGATCATCTTGCGATCCCTACGTGTGTGAATCGTATCTTCCCTACAGTCAGCCTACAAAGAGGGCTCCTGCGAAGAAGGCAGCGACATCGGCTGCGACTACCGGTCGCTCTTCAAGAGCAGCAGCCACGAAAGCTAGAGGGAGGATGGTGGTATGTCATAGCTACTTGAGTAATGGACCTTATTCTGACATCTGTGCAGGTGGATGATGATGATAGTGATTAACTTCCCATTCCAGAGTCAGACCTTCCATTATTCTGCTATCTTTCGGGGGTAGGCACCTTTCCAGGTCATCCCCTATTCCATCTCCTTAGTTAATATACTTTTAGCTTGCTGAGCTGACCATGTGTATTGATCGGGAAAGTCGTTTCAGCTTGATTGGGTTGATATTTCTGGGGCTATGTAAAGTGTATGCTGAGCATCTCTCCTCTCCTGGATGGTTACAATGTCAGAGGCCATCACAAATGAGTATAAGGTGAATGTATTCTGCATATTCATAGCAAGGAACAGTATTGGCATAAGCACAATGATCTAGAGAAGAGGAGACCTAGAGCAGAGGTGAGCATCACAAAGTGCATGTCCTGAATCATGAGTCACAGAATTTTAGTGATAAAGTTCATATCATGACCTGGTTCAGAACCAGATCCTTGTGGAATGGGTGGACTGTGCCTATACTTATAGCATGGTCTACCCAAAGCAGCAGTTCTTTGGACCTGAAACATAATTTAACAAATTTAAGTGGTAGATGATGATGAACATAAAAGACTAGTCTGATTCAACTTTACAACTTTTCTCACACATTGCTATGCAGTTTGGTGACAACATCCAAAGTTGTCTAGCTGCCATGCAGGGAACTAAACACTGCAAACAATATTAGTCAACAGCAGCTAATGGGAAGGGTTGACCTGGGATGGTATATGAGATGAGGGGCATGTCAAGTTGTGTTGTAGGGAATTACTACAAAATGTAAATGTATAATGGTAAAAGTGTAGGTGTTTGAAAAGATTAGCCATGTCAGTTTGTCAGTTATGATAATTATTGATAATCAAAACAAAACTTATGTCATATACCTATTAGTACATGGATTCATAGACAATGTATAGGATTTTTCATACCTTGTATATTCTTTTAGTCTTGATAGTTCAACAGGTTATAGGCCCTGTAAACACTGCAAAACTTATCTAAATCTGAAATTGCTTTAAACTTGATATGCTACTTCCAAGACCAAAGTCCCTGATTGTTACTGGGGTACCATAACCAAGT
>JAGDQM010008445.1:0-16512 GCA_017580835.1 Termitomyces bulborhizus
GAAGCATTCGAAAACACGACGGCGCTGTTTACGCACGGAGCAGGTGTCTATTGCACGTCCCAAGAGGAGGACAATGCAGTACTTGGTGCTTTGTTGCGTGGGGCTTTATGGGGTGCAGTGGATTTTGGGCGGATTATTGTTCAACGTGCTGCTTCAGACTTCGATCGACCGCCCGAAGGCGAGAGTGCCCCCGAAAATCTGTTCACCCGCAGCCCCGGCTATCCATTAGCATTGAAAAATACGTATCTGACTGCAGTCAAGGTGGTTGAAGGCATTTTAGATGGCTGGGAGAATATATTTAGGTCAGGAGTTCCCGCACCCAATGCTTTAGGTGACGTACTTGGATCGCTTGGGCGGCCAGTTGCCAGACATGCCAATTAATTTAATAAAGCTTGAAAGTTCGGCTTACATACATAGATTACCAATTCTGAGCCTCGATTTACATACATTTCGGACCGCTTTCTGTTGTCAATTCACTAGGCTCTCCAGAATCGTCTTCACACCCCATGCTCCAGGATCTGCAACCCTCTCCTTCTTCAAGCGATCACCCTCGACGTAAGCACTGCGTCCCACTTTGGCTTCAATATCTCTCGTGTGCTCTGCTCCTGCTACAGCAGCCTCGATAGCAGCCTTCAGGTTTCTGCCGGAGGACTTAGCTAGTGTTTCAACAAAGGCTGCCAGAGGGTCGACAAGAGTGCGAGATGGGGGACGAGCACGAGTGTAAGTATACAATTGGTTCAATGCATAATTTAGGGCGTTGCTCCACGATTCAGCTGTGACAGTGGCGTTGGTAGTAGTGTTAAAGTGAAGGCCCTGTGCAAGGGCAGAGAAGAAGATCCTAATTAAATTTGATCAGAGCGTGATATGATCATGTGGGAGACACGTACGAATAGAGTGCTCCACTAGTGCCTCCCATTGCTTCTTCTGCAACCTGAGCAGTGGCAATAATAGAACCGCCTACATCATGTCCATTTATTTTTCCTTCCGAAAGCTTCTTCAAAGCGACTGTCGTATCGGTCAAGAAGTGTCCTGTACAGCTAATGTGAGACCTTCAAACCTTCAGCTCCTGCCTGAATACCGGTGGATCATCAGTCATACTGATGAATAGTTCCAATCGAAAAACGTGAAATGACCTTCAGAGTCAGACCACAATCCCCATCTCCCGCAATGGTATCCATTTGCGTTATCTCTGGCTCTGCAGTGATCAAAGCCTCACAAGCGCGTTTAACGCTTGCTTCAAAGGACTTGGCATCTGCAACTTTCAATCGTGATCCAGATGTAATTTTTTCCGCTTGTGATGTACTTGGAGCAAGGCGAGGTTGAACCAGGGGCGCTGCACGCGAGCACCATTTCCATCCTGGAGCGTTAGATTGATCGTCGAGAAGAGATAGTATAAAACTTTGCGCAGGAGCAGATGCTGTGCCATTGGGTGGCAGAAGTAGAAGAGTGATCGAGAAGCCTGGCATGTTAAGGCTTGTCTAGAGGCAAGATAAAGGTTTATCAGAGTACTATAGAAAAGACAAGACCGACCATGAATGTGCCGGAGTATATGCGATGGACCGTAGCGCCACGTACATGGAGGGCGGTCTGCACCTCCTTTGTGATTGCACCGAGTTCTAGTTCACTCACTCCCCCAAGATTGTTGACCATGACTACGACCTCGTCTTTGCCTTTCTGGTTCTGAAAAGGCAGGAATGAACGATCGGAGTCCGAAGTCGACATGATCAGATCAACAAGGTGAGGAATAAGTTCTTCCAGAGGAGGGTTAGGTGAGAGACGGCGGTTGCCGCTTTCGTTATGGATGCCCATGCCTATCTCGATTTCGGAAGCCTTGAGATGAGAAGTTGCCGCTGCAGTTCCCGGAACCTAAGAGTAGATGTAACCTCATCTGAGTTGCGTCTGTGCTCAAAGCTTTACATGGCAATGCTCCAGGCCCACGCCGATTGTAGCGACATTTGATGAGATCCATTGAGCAATGTTGTAAACTTCATCGAGACTTCCACCACGATGGGCCAAAGCTCCCGCAGCTTTGTATACTAATACTATTCCTGCGAGTCCTCTAGACAAAGTACACAAAGTGCTGAGAGCGCTGCTTTTGTATAAAAGTTACATACCTTCTGCCGACGATATTACCTTGCGTTTTGCCTACGGCAACATCATCGCCTACAAAGACAAACTTGACGTGATCAGTCTTATCTGGATGAAGAGCAACGTATTGTTCTTTAGCCAGCCCGAAATTCAATACGTCGCCGGTATAATTCCTAAATGTGTTCATCGAGAGTTCTGGTGTGATACTAGTAAACAATATTCACTTTACAATGATGACGGTGCTGTAAGTTGGTTAGATGGCGCCACCATTGAGAAGGGCATGCCGATACCCTTTGTCATTAGCGGTCAACTCGATTGCACGACGTACTTGGCTTGCATTCGGAGAGGCGAAAATGTTCCCACACACACTACCTTGGTTATGACGTCACATCAGCGTGCGAGACGTGCTCCTTCCAATGTGATTACCTGTTAGAATGCCTTTTCCTGAATTTATGCAATAATTCACATGTACAGGTTACATCGAGAGAAATTTCCTTACCGATAAAGCCAGTATCGGCGGGTTCATGACCGGATCCTCCGCCACCAAGTAGCGCGACTTTCGAACGCTCATAGGAACCAAGATACACAACTGGTCATAGGTAAAATCATTGCAATAGCCAGGAGACAAGAAAAGACAACTTTTATTCCTCTCATCTAGAACTAGATCCGGATTCGCTGCACAGAGACCACGGAGGGAATCAAGAACAAGAGATTCGGGTGTATTGAGGAAATGCTTGTCTGTTCAAGACGATGAGATTGAAGTTGAAGAGCAGATACAGCTGAGGTAGCTTCTTACCTTGAATAGACATAGTAGATTGGAATTGATTCGAAGTAGGTCTGGTAGATGGAATACTGAAAGAGAGTGTGGGGAATCGAAGCCACACGGAATAATTAAAGCTGATCGATTACCAATCGTATCACGTGGAAAATAAGCGATCTCACCCTGCTTGCGTATGTCGAAGGAAGCTTTTGTTTTTCTTTGATCTTGTTCTTTGAGGCGTTATAAGTTAACGTGGCGCGCTTGTTTTTCCCAATTTCTCGCAAGATCCCTTTTCTTTAACAAAAATGACACGCCAACCCTCTCCAGCGAGATCCCCATCGCCCAGCGACAGCCAACGCAGTCGGAAACGCCAACGAAGTCAGTCGACGCAGTCCGATGCATCATCTTCTTCGCTCAAACGCACTGCAGCCGACCCAAACTCCATGGATGTCGACTCAAAGAGCCCACGAGCGGATCAGATGTCTACATTGACCATCACGGATTCCAGTCACGATATTGACGCGTACATGGCAGAACAAGGCGAGGATAATGCCACGGCGCTGGCGCCGGAACCTTCGACATCACCCCAGGTGCTCAAAGCTGCCCCTGTGGAAGAAAGATTGGCATTTGTGGATAGCTGTAAAATGCGCAGAATGGAAGTTGGAGAGATGTGGTATTTGGTCGCAAGACATTGGTGGAAACGGTGGCGGAAAGCTTTGACGGGTGAAGCCGACAAGGAGGGTCCAGTCAATGAGCAGGATCTCGGGCCAGTTGATAATTCACCTCTTTTCGATTCATACAACAATCTTCTCACATCAATTTCCGAGGGCGTCGATCTAGAGTTTGTGCCCGAAGAGGTCTGGCGGTGTTTTGTGTCTTGGTGAGAGATTGTATCTCATTTACACCCTTTTTGCTAACCTGTTATAAAGGTACGGTGAAGCGGTTCATCCGCTCCCACGACGTGCAATTGAGAGAGGATCATCTAAACAGGTTTCTTTGGAGCTACGCCCACCGGTTTTAAGAGTTTTCAGACTCGTCAAGGCAAAATCTGAAGACATTTCTCTGTCTCGTATTACAGTTTCTGCAGGGGAGACAGTCAAGACATTGAACACGCTCCTCGCCGCCGCTGTAGTTCCAGAAGGCAAAGAAAACGTAGCTCATCGTATTTGGAAAATCGACAATGTCGATGACGATTGGATGTCCCTCGAATTTCCCGTCTCTCAGCTTACAGATTCTAACGGAAAGATCTTGGAAGACAATGCGGAGAAAACTCTAGAGGAAGAGTGCGTGGAATCCGATGATTGCTTCGTGGTCGAATTCAAGGATGAGTCTGGCTGGCTTTTGGAAACTATTCCAGCCCCCCCTTCCACGTCCGCCGGACGTCCAGAAATGCTTTTCAAATCGTCAGATGGTTTCTTCAACCGGATGCCGGGGACGGGCACCACATCTATAGCCTCGACATCTGTCGCACAATTGGATAGCGGGTATGGTCAATCTACTTCGTGGAAGTCATCATTTTCCTCTATTTCCAAGGAGAAGCCAATTGAGCCAGGCACGCTAGGTCTGGGGAACATGTTAGTTGCTTATTTTTCCATTTCCCTTGTTTTCCTCTTAATTTATATAGGGGAAATACATGCTTCATGAATTCTGCACTCCAATGTCTTACGCACAGCAAGGAGCTCACTGATTATTTCTTGAGTATGATTCATTACGCCGACGGGTCCAGTACTGTTCTGACTTCACTCAATAGCTGGTCTGTATCAAGAGGAGTTGAACCCTGATAACCCTCTGGGCATGCACGGTGCTATCGCTCAAGCTTTTGGTGCTCTTCTCCAACGTATCTGGGCTTCCAGTGGGACTTCTACATCATATTCTCCACGCGAGTTCAAGTCGCAGCTTCAGCGCTTTGCACCCCAGTTCAGCGGATATCAACAGCATGACTCCCAGGAACTCGTGGCGTTCTTGCTTGATGGGCTTCACGAAGATCTTAACCGTGTCTTGAAGAAGCCTTACATCGAAAAACCAGACTGGGAAGGCGGTGGAAATCTCGAACTTGTGAAACTCGCAAAACTTTCTTGGGAAGGTTATATGAAGAGGAACGACAGTGTCATCGTCGATTTGTTCCAAGGCCAGTATCAGAGTACGCTGATCTGTCCCGAATGCGACAAGGTGCGCTTTCCTGATCCTATCTGTTACCGATTTTGACACGGTTGTGTAGGTCTCCATCACATTCGATCCTTTCATGTACTTAACCCTCCCATTACCCGTCAACAAGAAGTGGAAACATAGTATTTACTACGTTCCTTGGGACATAGATAAGCCTCACCAGAAGGTACCTTCCTTCATTTGATGTCTTGGCAATAGCCATTGAACGAATTTCTTTAGGTACCTGTTGAACTCAGCAGGGATGCGTCTTTCAAGGACCTCAAAGTTCTGCTCGGCCGTTGGATGGACGCGAGTCCAGAGAATGTGAGTTTTTTGAATTCGTCGAGAATGAACTTGCAATCTGATTCAGAGCAGCTCCTCACCCTAGAAATATTCAACAATAGATTTTACAAGAACCTTGAGGATGGTGTTCCTTGTGGAGACATGTCGGACAATGACACCATCGTTTGTTTCGAGCTTCCTTGCAATTCCCAACAAAGGAGGTCGTATAAGAGACAAATTGGTGATCCTATAATAGTCCCCATGTATCTTTGTGACCTCAACTCACCTGTGCGCGATTCTTATCTATCGAACAAGGGTCGATCACTCTTTGGCTACCCCAGTGTCGTCGTCATCACTCCCGAGCAAGCCACGGATGTCAACGCAATGTACGATGCAGTTTTAGGACGGCTGCAGCGTTGGAGCGCCAATGCCAGAGACCTTTTTAAATGGGAGGTGACAACCACTTCTGAGGCAGACCCGGTTCCCATCACTCTCAATGGTTTCCCTTCCGCTCCCGCTGATTCACTGACGGAGATCACAGAAGATGGAAAGGTTGTCACACACCAGCAAGTCCAACCATCAGACGACGATATCCTTGATGAGAAGGGATTCACTCTGGTGGATGATAATGATTTGGCCGATTCTCCGGTGACCATCGTTGTACCTCGACCAGTCGGGACCAAGAAGGATATCTTCAACCTTAGGCTGCAAACCAATCACAAAGATTACGGAACGCAATCTAGTTATTATTCCAGTAATCGATGGGAGTCATGGGACCGCCGCATCGAATCAGCAGATGAGGAACCTATTCTCCTTCGAGAAGGCGATGCCTTTTTCTGCGAATTTGACGAGAACATGAAAGCTTATTACTTTGGAGACAACCGCTCACGCTATGAACACGCTCTCTGGGATACGTGGCCCGAGTTCCAGCACCCCGAATTGCTTGAGTCAAAGAAGACAGCCATGGAGAAAAGGAAGAAAGGCTTGACTCTCCAGGACTGTCTTGACGAGTTCACGAAAGAGGAGAAGCTTGGGGAAGATGATCTCTGGTACTGCCCACAGTGCAAGAAGCATCAGCAAGCTACGAAGAAGTTTGACCTTTGGAAGGCTCCTGATATCCTTGTTGTCCATCTGAAACGCTTCAGCAATAGCCGAACCCTACGAGATAAGATAGATACCTTCATCGACTTCCCGATCGAAGGTCTTGACCTTGGCAGCATAGTTGGAGAGCGTGCGGCTGCTAAAAAGCTCGCGGAGCAGGGCCTTGATAAAGAGTTTGATTTCGGGAATCTTGATGAGCCTCTGGTCTATGATCTATTTGGAGTTGATGAGCATATGGGCGGCCTTGGTGGTGGACATTACCGGGCTTACGCTCTCAATCATCTCAACAACAAATGGTATCACTTCGATGACTCATTTGTGACTCCTGCCAAAGCCATCGATGCAGTCGTAAGTCTACCCCTCTTTCATCTCTCTGTATATTTACATGCATTTGTCCTCAGAATGCGAATGCATATCTTTTGTTCTATCGAAGGAGGTCTAGTGCTCCTCTTGGTGGAAAGACTCATCATAAGATCGAGGAAGCACGATCAAAGCGACAAGGGGATGAGGGTGATACTAATATGGTAACTGAGACACAGCTTCCTACTCCACCCAACGAAGATGACGGATACCTCACTGGCCTTTCATTACCTGCATCTCAACCTCTTCCCAGTAATCCTTGGTCATTGCGGTCTCAAGGCTCCAACTCCTCCGTTGCTTCACCGTCTCCTAATCATCTCTCCTTGCACGAGGAATCCCAGGATCAAATCTCTGGAACGTTCGACCCAGAACTACTATTGTCGGAGGAACGTTATGATTTCCCTGATCCATCAACGAAGGCGTCACCTACATCCTCCAACGAGGTGGAGATTGACTCGGAGGACTTGGACGAGGATTGGATTGGAAACACGCCGTCGATTAAGGTGGGTGTGAAAGAAGTTGTACCTGTAAGTTCGCCAGACTCTCGGGTCGGACAAGAGTCATCCTCATCGACGTCGAGTATCTCGGACATAGACTCATTTGATGATGTTCAGAAGGGTGCCTGAACTTTACATGATTTCGGCTCTGCCATAATGCATATGCTTTGGTGTATAAATCCCAAGTATACGTCTTCTACTAGATATTTTCCAAGGGTAATAACTGTTCAAATGACTTGCTCCATGTTGTCATGTCTTAGATGTATTACAAGATCTGAATTCGATTAGCAAACATGTATAATACACATATTACAAATGTGTTACTACAACGGTACGTGGTGGAAATGATGACAAAATGATAAAGGTTGGAAACCTAAATCTGCCGAGAAACTCCAGGGTTTAAAGATCTTTATAACTCAACTAAGCCTTGTCTTCAATTGTTCTTTCACCGGTGTTGGTGCTTTCTTTGCTTTCACCAGTATTCGTATCTTCTTTACCAGGAACGGCAGATGTGTCCTCTGACATAAGTCGGCGGCGGTATTTCAGAGAATTGACGGGGAGTGTGTTCTGGTACATGAGATCGATTTGTTCCAAAGACAATCCCTTGGTCTGTGAAAGACGGCGTGAGTGAATACTTGTGGCGGTTCGGCTAGTTTGCAACAGCGACGTACCTCGGGTATACAGAAGTATGTGAAAATAATACAGCAGAAGCAGGTGGAACCCCAGATGAAGAACACTTTTGCTTCTAGGCCAGCGGAGCCTGGTTGCTTGTTGACAAGGTAAGGGGCTAATGTGCCGGTTCAATTTCGTTGCAGCTTAGAGGAAAGAGAGTACTGACTAGCATAACCGATGCCAAAATTCCACAGCCTTCATGAAGATTAGCAAAAGTTCAACAGCAAAGACGAATGATTATCACCAATTACTGGCAACGGAGAGAGACATAGCCTTTGCCCGAACCTGGAGTGGAAATATCTCTCCGGTGATTACCCAGGCGATCGGACCCCATGTCGCAGCGAAGAAGGCCTGAAGACAAACGATAATGTTGGTTATCGCATGTAGGATGACTTGAGCGTGATCACGTACGATATATATGCAGACGAACGCGATGAGAACTCTCTGACCAGCGAGATTTTGCACAGAAACGGTGACGCCGACGATGGCAATGATGAACTCGCAGATACACATTCCAGCAGCGCCTATGAGAAGGAGACGCCGGCGACCGAAACGCTCGACGCCCCACATTCCAGGTAGTGTCATAAAGACGTTGACGATATTGGTGGCAATAGAAATCAAGAAGGGGTCCGAAATTCCTGAGTTCTTGAAGAAGGTTGTACCGTAGTAGAAGATGAAATTAACTAGAGGTTTTTTCATGAGTGATTGGATGTCGATGTATGAATGATGTGCTTACTTCCTGTCAACTTTTGGAAGAGATGTTATTAATGCAAAAAAGTATCTATGTGGACTGAAACTGACCTGCTGCCAAGCTTGGATGAAGATACCGGTCAGGGTACGGAGAGCAATTCTGTTCTTGGTGAACTTGAAGCAATCGAGGTAAGAGCTTTCACCCAGGGCCAATTCTGCTTGAAGATTGGCACGAATCTCATCGAGCTCGATGTCGACCTCAGGGTCAGTTTTCTTATGACCAGTGACCCTGCTCAAAGAAGTAGCGGCATCGTCGTCACGACCTCGTTTGACAAGCCATCGGGGGGACTTGGAAATTAAGTCAATCAGATCAAATTGATGATTGATGGGAGTGATCGAAGACGTACTTCTGGGAGGAACAGCATCCCCCCGGCAAGAATAGCCGCCCAGATGAATTGAATAGCGGTAGGAATGCGATACGAGGAGTGGTCGTCCCGATGCTGGGTGAAGTTGTTGATGATGGCCGCAACGAGTAAACCAATGGTGATAGCCCACTGGTACATCGAGACGATGGCACCGCGGATCCATTTCGGGGAGCTGGACATCTGTCAGAATAAGCTCCGCAAGTGACTTTGGGAAAATTTACCATTCAGACTGATACATTGGTACCAAGCAAGACACAAGACCGACCCCGAGTCCAGCGAAAACACGACCAACCACCTGGAAAGATATTCAACATATGCACGGTGGTCTTACAAATAGTGAAAGCTACGAACGAAAAGGGGAATGGCTGTTGAAGCGGTCTGCATGGCGACACCAACAGAGAATACTAGGCAGGCGAGAATGATACCCCATTTTCTGCCAATATAGTCTGAATGTAACCATAAGCATTGGTGAATTTGAGAGTAGATAGGTCCTATACCTGCCATGGGAGCGCCTAGAAGAGCACCAAAGAAGGTACCAGCAGATAAGATGGATACAACCAGGGACTCATTTGCAGAAGATATACTGTAACCAGATGGTGCACTTGGATCGGGATGACCGAAAGTTCGCAACCAATCCTTCATTTCTTTAACTCCATTGATTACACCAGTGTCGTAACCGAAAAGGATACCACCGAACGCGCTGAAGGCTAAAGATATGTAGGGTAAGAAAGGGAACGTTTCGATTGAAAGACAAGTCACCTGTTAGTGCGACCCCCGCGAGCTTATTCTGAAGAAAGAGGGGTAAGAAGGGGACCATAAGACGTGTTCTTTCATACCTTCTTGGTTCCACCGATTCCTCCTCCTGCTGCAGCAGAAGGGCCTCCAGGCATGTTGAGAATTGAGAGTTGAAATGTAGTGAAATTGACGGTTGAAGGGGTGAGAGAGGGTCAGACAGGCAGTTAATGAGATGCTTTTTATATCATTCGGCTTAAATGAAGGCGGATATTGAAGTCGATCTAAGATCCGGGCAGGGATCCCCATTGTCAGTATTGAAGGTAGGATGTATTCACATCTCTGACCCTTGTCACGGACACAAAAAATCCGAGCAACGTAAACTGCGAAGCGAGGAGTCAAATAAGACGGAAAAGTTTGAGTAGAATATCGTCGTCCAGCCACCAATATCATATCGGCGGGCAGAGACATACAGCGCGGATGCCGGAGAGAAACTAGGACAGAATTTCGATCAGGGGTTAAATTTCGTGAAGAAAACTGTTCCAGCTTCCCCAGACTACCCCGCATGAAATATATCAATGGAGTCAAATGACTTGCAATCGCAAAGGGCCATCGCCATGAATGCTTGGCAAATTGGTGTTTCACAAAAGAAAAGGAGATTTTGACTCAGGTAAATGACCCCTTGTCGAATTCAGCCAGTATCAAAGCTTGTAGGAACCATGAGGCTTGAGCTTGAGGCTTTGAGCCATGTATCGGGCGTTGCTGAGCAACTAGCGGCTTACAGGCAAGTATATTCCCGGATGGATCATGTCTACCATCACAAAATCGACTCGAAAACTGTGCTTCCCTGTCGTTATACACAGACTATTGCACGTAATGTACATCAAGGTTGCCAGGTGAAAGTCCAGACACTGTCCTTGGCAGCTGCGCCGCAAAATTAGGAGTTAGCGCCTGTAAAAACCGTTTCACGAGATAGAATGTCCCTATTTGCGAAATTTCAAACAATGTAAGGACGAGTTCCTAAACCATAGAGAGGCTTCAAGAAAAATTCCGCAGTTTGGAAGCCACGTGTTCGGGAACAAGAAATCTTTCCGAAAACAATAGGACCAAACAATCGTTTCTTCTTGTTCCGTCATGGGACAATCAGCTTCTCTGCCATCTTCCACGCCAACCACGACCAACGCTGCTCCAACATGCCCTGTATCACACAAAACAGCAGAAAATCCTGCGGAGACATGCCCCGTGGCGCATGACACTCCCACTGCTGCTCCGAAGGCTGCACAATGTCCGATTGACCACACCCCACCTCCAAAATCAGCACAATGTCCTGTTGATCACGGTGGACTCAACCCTCTGAACCAGATGCCACAACTTGCTCAAGCGCCAGCGCCTAATCAAAAAATCTATCTACCGACAGAGCGGACCGAGTCGTCGATTCCCCGCGATGGTTCAAACAAGTGGGATTACCCTTCGCCGCAGCAATTTTATAATGCACTGGTCCGGAAAGGATGGGAGACGCCGGAGGAACATGTAGAGACAATGGTGGATATCCATAATTTCTTGAATGAACGTGCATGGCAGGAGGTGCTCAGGTGGGAAAAGAGGGAGTACCAGTCAGTTTTTGTCCTTTTAAGCAATTTTCAGCAACTAATATGCGGAATATCCAGACACGACGATCTTCAACTTGCGCGATTTAAAGGTAGGCCAGGAGAGATATCACCAAAGGCTCGCTTCTGGATGTTTGCTGGATGGCTGTTACCTTCGCGATTCAAGTACGTCCGCGTATCCCATGAATTGACATGTAAATTTATATTCCACGTAGCTCTGAGCCACCATTCGATCGTCATGATTGGATAGTCCGGCGTCCACAGACTGGCGAGGAGGTTCGCTACGTTATCGACTACTATTCTGCGCCTCCTGAGCCTGATGGCTCACCGGTCTTCTCGTTAGACGTACGGCCTGCCCTCGACAGTTTCTCTAGCGTCAAGCAGCGCGTCGCGGTGGCGACAGAGGAAACTTGGACAAGTTTCCGCCACAATCAAAAGCCAGACCACACTGTGCGAGAGCCCAAGGATTAAATTGATTACCTTGAGCTCTTTTCTGATTCCTGATTTATACACCCAGCTCTTGTACGTTATAGATTGTAACACTGTTACCCTAATCGTCATCGATTTTCTTTACTTTGTAGACTTTGTTTCAATTGAAATACTTCACTATTCATTTTGGAACATTATCTACATGTATTTTAAAAGGTTGAGCTCTGCATGTACATGTGATTTAAACTACTCAGGTCGAGCCTGAAAATCTCAATATGCACGCAGAACGCGCCGAAAGATTTGTCACGTGATACGTGAAATTTCTGAAGATCGACCCAAAAAACTGGAGTTTACGCACCCACGTCCGAGTTACAGCCTGATGCTTCCTCGTCATCTTCAGAGTTTGGTCGTCCGCAGTGCAGTCAGAAGCCGAAACAGGGCACTTCTATCTCACCATTCCACCGTTTATACGTCACCACAACGGATAACAATTGCTGGCTTCCATTCGTCTTCACGGCGCCAAAATGAGCTTCCCAAGTCACCATTCCAGACGTTCGTAGAGGTGTTGAAAGATGAGCTGAGGAAGAATAGGGAGCTTCAGGACAATGTCAAGCAGTTGCAGGGCGACGTGGACAAGATTCAGGACTCAGAGGCTATGAAAAGAGCCAAGGCTGCGTATGAGCGTGCACGGGTGAGTGTTCGGAAGAGTTTGTTATCTATTTTGAGCTCATGTCTTACTTTTTGTAGCTTCAAT
This sequence comes from Termitomyces bulborhizus, assembly GCA_017580835.1. Classification (NCBI taxonomy): domain Eukaryota; kingdom Fungi; phylum Basidiomycota; class Agaricomycetes; order Agaricales; family Lyophyllaceae; genus Termitomyces; species Termitomyces bulborhizus. The sequence goes on from JAGDQM010008445.1 coordinate 12,543, forward strand.
CAAGTATCAAAGAGAATCCTCGGTTGCGAGCAGCTGCTGAAGAGTTGAAGAAGACGGGTGTAAAGGTTGGAGATGCTGTTTCCGAAGCATTGAAGAGTATGGAAGAGAGTGAAATCATGCGTGCCGTAAGGTCGATGTCTTATTTCCTATATACTTTTCCTTATGGTCCTCGAAAAGATCTCAAGGGCTTCCGCTGCGGTGTCTTCAACTATCGAAAAGTCCACTGAGCCAATACGAAAAACTGAAGCTTATAAAGCTCTTGCGGAGACCCTGGTTGATGCCTTGGATGATAGCGGCAGCGCAAAACATGCTGGATTCGAGGAAAAGGAGGTGCGTCGACTACGACGGCAGAAACGATTAGAGAAGGCAGGAAAGGACAGTGGCCTTGGTCCTGCTAGTAAACGCGTCACTGCAAACCCAGAGTAAGTTCTTGGGTAAATCGTTATCGATCTATCTATTTATTAACTTCGACCGACTAGAGCTGGCTCAGCTGTCGTACTGCACAAGGACTCGCCACGCCAAGAAAGATGGAACCGATTAAAGGAGACGAATCCTGTATTGCGTCGCTTAACTGAGATGCGTCAGGCTTATGATGAGTCGGAAAACTCTGTTGTGTCGGCTATGCGCAGTGTGACGTCGACTATTGGCTCGTTCTTTGATGAGAATGAAATGGCGCAGGTGATGCGCGCGATGAAAATGTTTGATCCTGATTTCAACCGGGAGGCGTTCGAGCGCGAATTGCGAGAGTATATCATTCCAGAGGTGGTGGATGCGTATCTTTCGGCAGATCAGGAGGCCCTACAGTCATGGTGTGGTGAAGCGGTACGACCTTGTTCACTCTTGTATCACGTCAGATAATTCAATGATGTTCTTGGCAGACATACAATGTCCTATGGGCGACTATGGAGCATTACCTCCGTCAGGGGCTCATCAGCGATAGCAAAGTTTTAGACATCCGTCAGGTTGATGTACGTGCCGAATCAGAATCCACATTCGAAAGCATTCTTACGCGTCACAGGTGTCGGACGGCAAGATGTTGGAGAACGACGTACCCGTGTTCCTTGTCCAGTTTTCAACGCAAGAGGTTCTGATGTTCCGCAACGCTAAAACCCGAGAAATAGTGGTCGGTGCGGATGACAAGGTCGAGCAATGTGTGTATGTGGCTGCCATCACACGTGTGGAGGAGGAGCTGTCCAACGAGCTTACCGGGGGCTGGAAGGTTGTTGAAGTATGTCTTTTGCTTTCATTCTTTGATGTGGGCTCATCAGGTTACTTGTATAGATGGCGAGGAGAAGTGCAAGGGCGTATCTATGATCAAAATTATCCGTTTTTTACCATCGTCGTACAACCTAGTCTCTACATAATATTCTTCCTAGCTCGGGGTAGACTCATGCAATCACCACTCATTCGGCTTTGCAAGGCAAAGTGCATTGATCAACCAAACATATGACATATCTACAGTTCACTTGAAGGTGTGACTATGATTAACAAGCTGTCGAGCTCCGTATCAAGGTGGTCGAACGAGCCAAAGCATTCTGGATTTATCTTGTGGGAAGTGGTCCTTCCGGTACTGTGGATCGTGTTATAATGGCCCTTCACTGAGCTAAATTTGATGATTCATTGAGACGAGGGTATTATCAAAAGAAAGTTACAGTTGGTAAACATTGATAGACTTTTTTTCGCGACATGTGGTACTGTTGTCTAAATCTGTACAGCCATAGAAATATTCAAATACCGGCAAGAGCAAAACTCGGCTCTACCCTGATCATCACGCCTTATCCGTTCGAACGATGCAAAAACCGACGGCGACTGAAGATTCCAGCCTGGGGATCATTTCGCGTTGTAATCAGTGCGGTCAAGACGCGATACAAATATGAACTTATTCCTTTCGTTTAGCCTGATCACTTTCGATAAACTAATATAATAGTACTTGTGAAACATCACCGGCACCGGTTGTTTGGACGCAGCGTGTGGCGTAAGTATTTTTACGTGCTGCTCCACCTCGGGAGTTCATATAAATCCATGATAGTACTAGATCAACATCAACTTAAAAATTGCTCTGCCGGCCGGGTTTTCCGAGGTTTATCAAGAATCCAGGGTTTATTGCACTTTTGGATAATTAATTTTTGAGATTACCAATAATGCGACCATAGGAGCATGGTAGGCGCTGATTTTTTTTTTGATTGTCCTGCGAATAAACGTTCAGTCTGATCTGAGATCTCTGGTCCCGAAATAGCATGTACACTCGTTATGATGACTGACTGGTTGGGTAGCTCAGACTATCTACTGTGATGCTCGCAGCGTAAGGACTACGGGTAACGGTGCTTTTTTCAAGACAAAGAAATCGCACATTTCGCCCTCCCAGGTAGCCTTATCGTAACCTTGGGCAAATCGCAAGTCAAACCGCTGCAACACGGCACACACAAGGGCCCGTAACTCTTGCCATGCGAACCGCTTTCCGACACAGTCTGCTGGCCCATAGGAGAACGGCATGAATGCATCTGGGTTGTGGATGACCAAGTCGCGATTTTTGAAGAGCTCAGGCTCTAAGGCGAGTTGTTGTTCGACGGGAAGCCACCTTTCGGGTATGAAGGACTCCGGCAGGAAGAAATTACGTGGATCTCGGTGCAGTGTATATATGTGTATGCCTGTTGTGGTGCCTTCAGGAATTAAGCTGATGGATTGGCGCCAGTCAATACCGCGCCGTTGATTTACGACTGAGAAATGACGTACTGAGGACCCAACATAAACCCACCACTGCCAGGCAAGGGTGATCGAGTGACTCCGCTTAGAAGTGGTGGAATAATACGTAAGGTCTCCATCCTGTGTTTTGTTTCATAAGAATGAAAGCCTATTAAATGTCTTGCACACGCACAGAGTAGCGTTAAGGTAGGGAAGCTGCGATAAACCTTGTACATCTTCAGAAGATACATTAGAAATGCCAATTTCAGACTGGAGCCGACTGTATGCAACAGGATTGGAGATGATGAAGTAAAACAGACTGCAGAGTGCAGGTGATAAGGTGTCGGATCCAGCTACTATCGTCAGAGAAGCATCACTAACAACCTGTTCGATCGCAGGGGGAGTCGGATCTATTTTCCCTTCGTCCATCTGAAAAGAACAAGTTCCAGTCATATCTCCATAAGCTTATACGATCGTTTGGGCGAGCGTACCAGATGGTAAAAAAGATCATGGGTTATGGGCCCTCTCTCCAGGCGTCGAAGGACACGCTGCCGAGCCGATTCTCGAAAAACCTTGATTTTTTCTGCTACGCCAGGAAGTTGATATGCAAACTTTGTTAGCCAAGGTATATGTGCACATACCAGTCCCGTCCTGAGAGTCAGTATTGAGTGAGACTGGGAAATGTACATGGCGCAAGGAAGTTTCATACGGCATCGACTCCTCCATTGTTCTCCAGAAGCCCATCGAATCTTGGTTTTGCATCATCTCAATGTCATCTCCAAAACTAGGATAGTGAGAACGGTCAGAGGGTAAAGCGGATTTACGAGACCTGACTTACGCCATATCACTCATAACGTCGTAGCTGGAAACACAAGCCCGTCAGATCACTCTAAGTGACAGATATATATATTTGTAAATTACGTGAAATAACTGATCCATTTCGACAGGTCTAGAGTTTGGCCGACCCGGGCGTCGAAGTGACCGATCAGATTGCTAACGCGTTTGTTGAGAATGGGATGGTAAGACCGCAGTGCCTCCGGAGTGAAGCCTCTAGCCCATATACGGCGTATTCGCGCGTGCTTTTGAGGGTCCCTGATTCCGACGAGTGAGCGGAAGACTTGTTGATCTGGTTCCCCGAATTGCCCATCCCAGACTTGGCTTGCCTTAACAAAAGCAGTTCACGAAAGTGAAGTGAATGAGCTTACACTCTGATTTGGGCATTCCACGAGGGCCGAGCATTGGTGCGATTATTTCGGGAGTGCAAAACGATAACTCGTTGGGTCCTACA
>JAGDQM010008445.1:16612-39809 GCA_017580835.1 Termitomyces bulborhizus
AACGGTCTAGTCCTGTGCAACATCATGACTTTCCGTCGAAAAAGCCGAGACAACTTCCACGATCCTGGACAAATGATCCTTTGTGCGAGCCCAGTTTGACAAAAGAGATCACTTCCACACGAACGAGTTCTTCTTCAAATAATAAACCTCGATCAGAAAGAACCACGACACATACCGTTCCAACTTCTAAGAAACTTGCCAAAGTCTTCTTGAGTCCCGAACAGACTCGGATTTTAAAACTTGTTTCGGATGGTCAAAATGTTTTCTACACTGGTAGTGCAGGTATGCATATATGATCTGAAAAAAGATGATTTTTTATCATTTCGTTGTAGGAACTGGGAAATCTGTGCTTCTTCGCGAAATCATCAAAACGCTTCGCAAAGGCCTTGTCGGAACTCCGGATGCCATCGCCATCACTGCATCAACTGGCATAGCAGCATGTAACATCGGCGGCGTAACCATCCATTCATTTGCGGGAATCGGGCTTGGAATTGAAAGCGCAGAGGATCTCGCTACGAAGATTCGGAAGAACAGGAAAGCAGCCACACGATGGCTGAGGACGAAAGTCCTGATTATTGACGAAGGTTTGCTCCTCATAGTTTATTTCAACATTAGGCACGTAATGATTGTCTTTCCAGTTTCCATGGTGGACGGAGACCTTTTCGACAAGCTAGCACGGATAGGTAGCATAATACGGAAGAAACCTGAACCATTTGGTGGCATTCAGGTAGATTCGAACTCATTAATGCCGGAAATGATCCAATTTCAAACTCTATCTAGGTGGTCGTCACTGGGGATTTCTTCCAGCTACCACCTGTTACAAAAGGTAATAGCCAGGTCAAGTTTGCTTTCGAGGCGTCGATGTGGAAAGAAACAATCAAACATACGTATAATCTGACGAAAGTGTTCCGGCAAAGTGATCAGGGTTCGTTCATTTTGCCCTGTTTTCCTGGAATACTGATACTATACTTCTACTTAGAATTTGTCGATATGCTGAATGAGATGCGTTTCGGTCGTCTAAGTCCAAAGTCTATTGCTAGGTTCAAGAGCCTGTCCCGGCCTATCCAGTACGACGATGGCCTCGCGGCCACGGAATTGTACCATCTCATTCCTTGTATGCGCGTTTTCCAAGGCTGACTATGCCATCTAGATTCCCTCGACGTGAAGACGTAGACCGCTCAAACACTGAACGGATTAATCGCCTCCACACCGACGAAGCGCAGTTCAGCTCTCTCGATAGCGGCACGCTTCAGGACGAGAACCAAAGACAAAAGATTCTCGGTAATTTCATGGCCCCACGTCATCTAACCCTTCGTGTCGACGCTCAGGTCATGCTAATCAAAAACGTTGACGAGATGCTCGTCAATGGCAGCATGGGCAGGATCATTCGCTTTGTCGATCCTGCAGTATATGGGACCTCGCAAGATGTTGACGCTGATGGACCACCTACTGGTGAGACGACTGTCATCGGTGCGGCGTCATCTACTACAGGGGTGGGAAGTGCAGCCAAAAAGAATGTGCCGTCCGCCGCCAGTCATGCTAAGGTGTATCCCGTGGTGGAGTTTATTACCTCTGGAGGTGGGAGAAGATCGATGTTGGTTATGCCGGAAGTCTGGAAGGTGGAGCTGCCGAATGGTGAGGTACAAGTGTCGAGAACGCAGGTGCGTGATTCCTCGTTGGGGGCTCCAGGGCATATAGTGATATTTCAGATGGGAAGCTCCCTCTGATTTTGGCTTGGGCGATGAGTATACACAAGTCCCAAGGTCAGACACTAAATAGGGTCAAGGTTGATTTGGGGAAGGTGTTTGAGAAGGGTGAGATCTTTACATGACTTGGAAGGCTTGGGGTCATGACAGGAAAATCTTCCAGGTCAAGCTTATGTTGCCTTGTCCCGCGCCACGTCTTTGAACGGCTTGCAAGTCCTTAATTTTGACCCTAGAAAGGTGTGTCATAGTTAGTTTCATTCACTTCAACAATTCACCGTCATTTCAGGTTAATGCGCATCCAAAGGTAGCATTGTGGACCCAGACCTTGGAGACAGTAGAAGACCGATAGATAGATGTTGGTACTGGGGAAAGTTCTAATGCTGTTGTATTGCATACTTATATCATTGTTATTGACCAATTAAAAATGGTACGAAAAGGAATTGGATTCAATATAACGTCAATGATGTCGGCGGTATTCCCCAGTATGGATGTCCATGGCCGATAAGTACGTCGTGTACCACACAGCTGAACCCAACATTCAGGGGAAACGCCCCAAAAGGTATAGGATATATCAGACAAGAACACTTCTATCGTGGCGTATACTTATGGGTGCGACCATAACTGTCTGAGTGTAGCGTAGAGGTAGATGTCCCAATAGTAACAAAGTGGGTGTGCGTTGTGCCACAATTGGACGTAAAATTACCGATGTAGTACCTTATAGTACCTTAGTACTAAGGCTTGCAGACGGTCAACGCTTCGGCCGCTGTCGGACATCCTGCCTTACTACTCCCATTCAGAAGCCCACAAGTTGAGATCCCGTTGTTGTCGCCCGCCGGCGTTGGCGGAGGTTGTTTGTTCAGCTACAAAGAAGGGGGCGGGCTCCGTTTATCATAGATACACTCGATTGAAGTGAGGAGGAAAGCGAGTTTGAACAAGAATCACCTTGCCTCGATTCCGGGGATAACCGAAGGAAAGTGTTCCCTCTCCACTCTTGAGGTACGGACCGCTCGCCAGAAGTATACTGGGATCACGAGGGCTATTGGCTCTAGTACAGCTTACGCTTGGCTTCTTATTCTAACGAGGTGATGAGCCCAGCACTGCCAAGGAATTTGTCCTAAGCGTTGACTACTTTGCGAGCATCGACTTGATCGTTACACTGGTTTTCTGCGATATGTCTTTCTTCTCGATATTGCTGACGTGATTTACTGGTGGGCTATTGTAGTCAGTACTCTTGCGGTCCGCGTTCGGTTCTCTTCTGCGGGCCGTGTGACACTATAACAGCCAGGCTTCACACGTACTCCGAACATCTTGGAAACTGATGCTACCATATCGCATGTCTCTGTCTGCATTCTTTTTCGTTTTTCTTTTGGCGAGCCAGCAAACAAATGGCCGATCTCTCACATCACCTCTGGGCCCTGTAGTCGACCTCGGATATGCAGCATTTGCAGGAAATACAACTTCCCCTACGGGAGCGGAGAATGGGCCTGTTGTCTTTTATGGTAATATCCCATATGCGCAGCCGCCGTTGGGAGATTTGAGGTTCAGAGCTCCTAAAATGCTCAACGAACACAAAATTACATCGCATGTTGATGATGCAAGAGGGTGGGGCCCGCCTTGTATCCAGCGGCCTGCAGTAGTTGGAATAGGGTCAGAAGGTAGGGGAACTTGGTATTCTGAACATTGTCAAACGCTTGTCAGATTGCTTGAAACTCAATATCTGGAAACCGACGAATGCGACAAACGTTGACAAGCTTCCTGTTGCCGTTTACATCCATGTGAGTCTACCATTCATCTTCGCAGGGTGTGTCTGATAGATCACCAGGGGGGTGGATTCTACGCCAACGTGATTTTTGCAATTTTGTTTCTCGGGATTGCTCAGGCTCAACGTTTTCCGCAGTCTCCGGAAGGCTTTCCTATGTATGACTGGGTGGCACAACATCCAAGTGGCGTTGTTGCTGTGTCTATGGCATATCGCTTGAATATATTTGGGTTCCTTGGTGGTACGACAGTTGCTTCTGATGGTGATCTCAACATAGGACTGCTGGACCAAAGGGCAGCCCTGGAATGGGTACAGAGAAATATTGCGCAGTTCAGTGGCGACCCAGACAACGTGACTATTTACGGGGAGAGCGCCGGGGGCGCTAGTGTCGTGATGCAACTTGTTGCTTACGGAGGTTCCTATATTTTCCTATGTCCTCTACGTTGACACTCACTTGATCAAGGAACTAAAACCATACCATTTAAAGGAGTCACGGCACAGTCTATAGGATTCGGACCGACCAATACTCAAGACCAGGCTGAGGCAGCTTTCAGTAAGTATCACCCAATGGCTACGTGCGAAGATACTTCCCAAATGAGTTTAGCTAGCGCGGCCGCATTTGCAGGATGTCCTACGGTAGGGACGCAAGTTATGAATTGCCTACGTAGTGCTTCGATCGGTCAGTGGGATTCACCCAGAACAATCGCAGCCAGTGTCAACTCTTCATCCAGGCGCCCTTGTTAGTGCTGTCAATCGTGTACCAAATGGTGCATTTGCTCCAATTATCGACGGATCCGGAGGCTTCCTTCCTGATCTACCTTCGCGACTCATCGCTGGCGGAAATTTCAGTGCAATCGACTACATCGGAGGTCACTGCACAGGCGATGGAAAAACGTTTGCATCAGGCAAACCTAGTTCTTTTGTAACAGATGACGATATTCGACGACTTGTCTTTTCAAGATGGCCAGGGGTGGTACGTGTCGCAGTAATAACCAGATGATTTCTTTAGGAACGACATGAGGCGTTAGTCGAACATGACAATAGATAGGGCACTGGCGCTATATCCTGCTCCTAATGTCCCTCATAGTCCTTTCCCAACCGAGTGGGATCGAGCTTGGACAATGGCTGGGGAGATAATCTTCACTTGCATGTTCGTCGGTCGTCGGATAGCGATTAGCTGTTTGGCGCAGCCCTGACAAACGATCTGGACAGGGATTGGTTTCTTGCAGAGAATCTACTACTAAAAGGAGCCAAGAATGTCTATGCATACAGGTGCGTTGCTATTGGCAAAGAAAATCGGCGATATCAATTTCTCAGTCCAGTTGGGACGCTCCGGATACTGTTTTATATAATGCCAATCCTTACCTGGGAGCTATGCATACGTCTGATATCTACTACCTTTTTGATGGTCAGTCCTGATGAGAAACGACGCGATATCAGATTCTAATAATGACCAGGAACGAAGTAAGTACATTAAACTTCTATCATCTGTTCTCGACTGGCTTGCTCATTACTTATATGTGATGCAGCACTTTTGGTAATGCGGGCAACACGTTTACACCCTTTAACGCTGTCTGTGTATTCTCTTCCTTGTGAGCAAGGGGTTCGATATCTGAATATTCGCTGGGTAGAGCGAGTCTTTGCTGTCATCTCAAGCAATAGCTTTCTGGACCTCTTTCGCGGCGACAGGAAACCCTTCTTCCCTTAAAGGCCCTATCTGGAATACCTTTGCGTCATCATCTAGTATTACCCGCAGACGTATGGTCCTATCGCGAGGGAACGACATGGAAACAGGGTCAATCATGGAGAATATTACGATGGAAGAGATCGAGAGATGCCGATTTTGGATGAGCGAGGAAGTCGTCGCAGAGACGCGCATATGATAAGGATTTACTAGCAGCAAGAAAGAACCAGGAGGTCTCCAACCTCCAAGCCTTCATGTGGTTACGGAGCAGCTATTATTGTATTCGTAGTCTTGAAGCAATTTGAAACAAAAATAAGCCTGTCAGAGTACTACGTTTCTGATGAGCCGAAACACAAAAGAAAGTTGATGGAAAGGAAAATACGCTTTTCGATGTTTATCCCCAATAGGTACAAAGGGGTCACCCTCACTCACTCGTCGTTTCCGGCGCTCGCACCACGAGTTTCCAGTTTCCTATAGCTTTCAAGTTTGCCAAGTACCTCAGGCCGCTTATGGCAGCACTTCAAGTATTCTCGGCGGCTATTGTTTACAAATACATTGAATTCCTGTGTACTTTGTCCCTGGTCCTTGTGCGATCTGGATTGTTACATCTTTAAACGTGACTGCCGAAAGCATAAACACTCCAGTTTATCTCCGACACTTCTCGACGCTGGATTATAAAGACCACACGCGCCTTACGACCCGCGTGCTTATTACGATCTTGACGACCCCGCTTACCTTTACACTCTATTGCCCAGTAATCCCCATCCCCATGACTCTTATCGCTCCGCATCCATGCCATGCCCAATCCATCATGAACGGCTCTCAGAGAAGCAGGTCCGTTATTGAACTATGAACTAACGTTGAAAAATATGTTAATCTGTCGTTCCCATAGTGTTAACAGCAGTACACACTCCTCACGATCCAGAAGGATGAATCGCAAAATCGTACAGATCTGGAAAGTTATCACTCGACTGGCTCACAGAGGAGAGCATTCTCCCGTTGTTCCACCCGACTTCGTCCTAGTAACGTCCCGCAGGCGGAGCGTTCTCATGCAATGAACTTTTACGTTCACGTTCAATATTATCACCAGCATTCTGTCTATGGAATCCAGCATTCAAATCTCATGCTGATGCAAGATACCCTCATCCGCTTACCTCTCGTAATCGTGTACAACAATATATTATATCTATTATCTATATAGGTGGTCGTTTACATTGAATCGTTGCTTAATCATGATATTTCTTGGAATTTAGTATAATGTGAGTTCCTGTTCATCGAGGAAAACTGTTACTTACCGTTTGAAGCCGGACTTACGGTGAACCTGAGTTAGCGTTGGGTTCGCTAAACGTCAATCCAAAGTAAACAGACTGTTTGCATTGCCACCTACTAGTACTGTATGTGCAGGTCGATCAGATGACGTAATAAAGGTTCCAAACTCCGACAAGCTTATTCCGAGCTGAGCCGTGCCAATACAGGATACCGGTGAAATTGCTGGGGCTTCAGTTCGGGCTTGTCCCACTCCCGGTTGCTGATATTTAGGCAGCTATCTCGGCCTGTTGTAGAAGGGTAAACTATATAACACGATTGAAGTTTCTCTTCAGGGGAAATTCCCTCCACTGTAATGGGATAAGCTCGCCCGAGAGGGGAAAAGACAGTGGAGGTGACCTGGTGAGACTCTGCTCCACTTGCGTCTTGCTTCGAGTTTCCTCATTGGTAACGTGAAAACTTGAGTTTCAATCAATTCCAACACAGAAAATAAAGGAGCAATTCAAAATCCTATTTCAGATTTCATTGCCCGTAATGAAGGGGCTGTCAACCTGGGGAAACCTATCAACTAACTATAGTACACGTTCTCATGATGCACGATCCCACTCTGCATAATTCACCTTCCTCACCCTTAGGTGTCACATATTGCATATTGCATCAGGGTTTTGGGGACCGGTGTGCCTACGACAGAGGTAATTTGATATTTCTCATGGGAAGAAAAGTGTATTCGAGCGATCTTTTGCTAGAAAAACTCAATTCCCGGTTTGTGATGTCCCTAAAAAGTAAATTAACATGCATCAACATTGATATATGTGGATGATCCGCGCGGGACACAGGGTGTACTTGTCAAACCAGCGCTGAACGTTGGATACTTTTTGACAAAACACCAAGCACGGCAACAATATACTCCTCATTCCATCCCATTTCAACGAGTTTTAAAGCTCGGTTCTTTGATACCTGAGCTGATCTCAACAGTTACCCATCGTGGTAGCAGGCAGAGGCAGGGCTTCTTCTATTCTAAACCACGTGCAGACATTATTCTATCAGGGCGCCCCTCGCTTTTACCCCATTGGCGGCGGACAACGAGTTCAACTACGCCAGGCGGTTCTTCTCGCCGGGCTGGTCATAGTTGTGTCAAGTGCTTTTGTACCGAGAGAAAACGAGTTCGGTCAGCTTGGAACCTGATATTAACTTAAGTACATCCCTCTGTCTGTCCCGAAAGAAAACATGATTTGACACAAGGTACATTCATGGACGAAATGACAGACTTCTATGCTTACCCTACTGCGCGAATAGGTAAGATACCATCTCGTCATCGTGTTGTGTCGTAATCAACTCCGCCCTCTTCCTTCTGTGCCCTTCACCATCTACTTCAACCCATCAGGGGTATCTAGTCTCTCCAATATAACCTGCCCAGTCAAAATCAACCACATGAAGTCCCACATCATCAGACATTAGGGAGATAGGATCGATTAGAAGATTGGTGTCGCAAAGGTCTCCATGCCAAGTCCTTCGTGCAGTATTTGGACAAGGCTCTGCACCCTTGTGTCAGACTTCATCTTGGATGATTTTTTGACAGATTACATCGACAGAGATTTCTGTAATTGGAACGTATCGCAGTTTGATGCTTACGGATGTCAACAACCGCAGTGCCAATCCATGTTTGGCGCGATGATCATGTGCAGCTACCGAACATCGGGTGCATGAGAAGGTGAATACTCCTAAAGGTGCAGGCATATCCATATCGATAATTAAGATGGAAAACATGTATGTCATAGAAGCGGTCATTATGTTGTAGTGCATTGACCAGCCAATTGCTGTAAGTACAGAAGGATATCCTAATTGATTTCTACACTGGCGGGATGCTGTCGAGATGATCACGAACTCGAGATTTCCGTCTGAGATAAACTCTGTCTTGGGCACCCTGTCATCATAGAATTTTAGGTTCAGATAAGTTTGGAGCACGGATGCAATGGTATCCGTCCGCATACCTCAGCCACGAAGAGTTCAGAAAGCCTTGTCTGAAGGAGCTGCCTTGCATATATCCTTGAAGACGCCAAAAGCTGGATGAGTAAAGTAATGGGGATTGTATTATACTCAAAGGGCCTATTGAGAGCAAGGCATTTCTCCGAGCCTACAATCTTGCGAAATTCGGAAGGCTTAGCCAAGAATGATGGTGTGGCTTGACGTAATTCTTCATCCGTTTGGCAATGCGAATATCCATATCCTCTTATTCGTTACGACTATGCTGATTCCTCTCAAAGATCATAAAGATGTGAATGGACCATGGGTAAGACATTCTCACCTAGACCCACCCGCGGAATTTGTAAACACCGCTTATGAAGGCACGTCTTTCAATAATAATGGGCCTTCGCAGGCGGGTTGAGTTATTTTACATCAACTGTGGCAAAGTCCTTCGAATCATGGTCTGGTAATAAGAGGTTGCCTGTTGCGAGTCATCGATGATATCACCCCGAAGATCGTTCGCGGTGAAGGATATCTCTGATCAATTTCTTTATAGATCTCACCTCTCGAATGGGAAACGCTGATGCTGGGAAAGGCCTCTATAGTAAAAGTAGAATCTATGATTTTGGTTTCTTCGTCTACAGCTACACCAACAAGATGCCACGGTTCGTTCATAGTTGAGAGGGGCGAATCGTTCTTGCAAATGGCCAGACCGATGCTGAGAACCTATACGACAGACACACGTATCCTCGGAGACTGCCGTGAAGACGGATGCAACTAGTAATGCTGTAATATTATGTTCCAACCGTTTAAGCATGCTTATAGTTGCGAGTGCCTTCGTAATGGTTTGGGCGACTCGTATCGCAGGTACGTGTCAAGGACTTTCGATAATTCGGGGTGATTTAGTCTCGTATGATAGGATTTCTTTTGTTCCGTGTTTTAAAGAGAGGAAGTGACTCACGTTTTGATGGAATCCGCAGTCATTTCTTCAAGTTTTTGGGTTTGTCGTGTTGTTTAGTATTCGTCTTGAGCACTACCAATACACATCCATATTCCTAGGGTTTTGGATAGGTAAACTAGACGATACCAGTTCTTATGATTTTCTCACTCTTTTCTCCTCGCGCACTAGGACAGATCATCTGGGTACCCTCTTTTATTTTTCAGGAGTGAAATTCTCAATGATATCTAGGTTTGGACGGTTTCTCTCCCGTTGACCATATTGAATTCTCCCGCTGTTTCTGATACTCATAATGGAGGATCCAATCCCCCCTTTGGAACGGCTAGAGACATTGCGGGCGTCGCCCTTTGGGCCTTGGGATTTAGCGTCGAGACAATTGCTGATCAGCAAAAGGTCAGGCGTCAATGGAGTTATGTACACTTTATTCTAACATAGGTTGTGGCCAGTTTTCCTGGAAGTCAAGTCCGGCGAATGACGGAGGGCGTCCTCTTAACGTAGGCCTGATTTTCGTTGTTTCAAGTCTTTCTTATGAACGATTTAGTCGGGGCTTTGGGCGTGGTCTCGTCATCCACCGTATTTTGGAGAGTAGGAAATAATCCTCTCTTACTCTCAGGCGAGTTTTGACGTATCCTTAGAATCCTGTGCTGGTGGGGCATTTGGATCCTTTGCTTGTCCCCCACTACCAACGGATCGCTGCCTCATTCCTCAAAAGCGGCTCAATATGGCGCTATTTTGTCTCCTATATTCACTGTCCTGTCAGTTACTTAATCAATAGTCTCAAATTCACTTTTAACCCATAGTAGGCTACTCATGTTTGTTTCCGGTCTTCCATCCGCAGAAAAACCGCAAGCCAAACGATACTATCTCAAAACGTATGACCCAGAACCCGATGCGGAACACCACGATGCGTGGCAAGAATACAAGGCGTACCTGAAACGAACTTCTATCCTCATACCGATACCACAAGTGATTTACAAGCGAGTACCGACTTTGATCAAGAAGACGTTGTTGTTGGACTTTCCGATGTACCGGTTTGACGAGAATGGAGAAGATGGAAAATGTGCCAGGGAAGAGGCTCGAAGTCATCAAGAAGTGTGAAGTGCCCATGACTTGATCGTCACGACTATGTTATACATTTGTTTGTAGCGAAACGTAAATGTCATCTCTGCTCCCAGCGTCTTCCATTCTAACCAGGACCCTGTCATGAGTATGTGCTGTTGGAATGCAATAAGTTTTCGAAAATCTATCATGGATTACGGATTCGGGGAGTCATAATCAATGGCACGTGTATTATAGCTAATCGAGAATGGAGCGGACCAACAGAAGTAAGTAATTCCGATTTCACATTACTCTTCTTTTTTTCTCTTCGTGGGATTGAGCTAGGCAAGACTTCATGTGGATATGGCGCTCAATCTTACAGACCCGGGAGCAATAGTCGCGGCATACGAATCAATTGTCGATCTTCGCAACACTAACAATTGGTGGATTGAGCCCTTATGTACTTGTTCTATCTATGCTGATAGTTGTTCCTGCTTTTGGCACGTTTGTGTGGTCACAGGTTGCTTTTATATTACAGTAAAGTGGGTGCCTGAGTGTAATGATGAGCTGGCGTTGAGTGTTTGGATAGTTTGACGAGCTCGCACTGTTTGATCAGGGCAGCGGCGGTCTCCGCGAGCTCAAGCGCAGTATAGAGGACCCAGGGCAAGTCCATATTGGGTTCTATCGCGAAGAGAATGATGCCGAGCCTGGTTTCCTTGTTATCAATTATATTCCAACCTCCACAGCGGCCGTGAAGAAAGGTATACCTCCATCAACCCTTCGGCTTTAGAGGTCGACTCAATTCTCCAAATACTAGCGCGTGCACTGGTCCATTCACGTCGCGTGGGGACGACAATATTTAAAGTTCGTGGCGTCTCACTATTGTTCTCCCAATCTGTCAACGCTATATAAACTAACAAGCACATTCTTACGTGTTCTTTCTGTTACCTATAGAAACACCAAACGACTTTGACAGTCGACCATCTCTCCCATTTGACCCCTGAAGCTGTACATACCGCTTTCATCCACGAAGAAGAGCCCGATTCACCCAGTACTGTCTCTACATTCACCATTGGACGCACCACCAGCAAAGACTCTCCTCATCCGCGGCTTGATCCCTCTGATCCAGCACCGAAAAAGAACAAGGATCTTCCCGGTCTCTCTAGGCCCAGCCATTTTGCCATTGAACCTGTCAGACGTGCAGCGTCCGAACCACAGCCTCCACCACAGCCTTCTAGCATTGCCCCACCGATGGCCAAGTCTGCTAGCATGTTCACTTCCCTTATTCGTGGCCGGAAAAAAAAATCAGGCTCGGTCAACGACGCCGAGGGCCAGGCCTTGAATGAAGGTTACGTCCATGATCTACCGCCGCCCCCCGCGCCACCGAAAGATAAGGGGGCGTTCTTGGCCGTGCAGTTGCCGGAAGACATTACGTCCAGACAAGTTCTTGCTCCACTTCGAAGACCTGTGCCGGATAGCAACACGTATCAGGTTCCTCCACGTTCACGGACAGGCAGCCTCTCTGAATATGCGGTTGTCTCGCATGCAAGTAGCTCTAACGTGCACGAATGTGGTCAGCCCAATGAGTTTGGACAGAATCAAAGTGTATATTTGGGGCACACTAATCCCACTCAAGGGGGGAATTGCGACCCGCCCGTGCATGCGATGTCAATGCCGGCGGGCCTGCGCGGGAAGTGGGGATCTGAGCCGATGGATGCGGTGGAGCGTCTGAAGAAAAGAAAGGAGGAGCTAAAAAGAAGGAAGGCAGAGGAAGAAGAAGCGAGATGGGAAGAGGAGAGGATGAAGGAAGAGCGAAGGAAGAGGAAAGAGCAGGAGCTCAGAGAGATAGAGGAGGCTGAGGCTCGACGTAGGGCATCTATCGAGGAAGAGGTTAGAGTTCTTGCCGCAGAGCGGCGAAGAAAAGAGGAGCTGGAGAAGCAGGAAGAGGAGCGACAAAGTCAAGAGATCGAGGAACGGAGGAGGTTGGACAGAGAAAGGAGGATGGAGGAGCATAGGAGGCTTGAAAAGTGGAGAAATGAGCAGACAAGGATGGCAGAGGAGTCTTCTAGGCGTACAGAGGAGGCGCGGAGGAAAGAGGAAGTGGAAAGGCAAAAGAAGATTCAAATAGCTGAGGAAAAAGTGAAGATGAACCACAACGTCGACGTTTTGATATCGGGCTGGGTGTCGATGCAAACGGATGAGTCTTTGCTCTGGAAGAGAAGGTTTTATAAATTTATTGGGACTGCGGCGTATTTCTATAGGAGTCCCAAGGTGACGTTTTCTTTTCTGTATCATTTGCAACCATCTAATAGGATGTAGGACATGCAACAATTTTTAGATAAGGTCGAGCTCCGGGGTACCATTCGGGGCTTGCGAGAGTGGAATGAGGGTTATGAAGACTTGGAAGCTATTCCGCACTCCTTTGCCATCGAATTCAAGGATGGGCGTGGTCACTGGTCGATGTTCTCCGATTCTGAGGAGGAAAAGGTATGAACTGTATGTGCTCTGCATGGTTCCTCACCATTGACGATTCCTTTAGTACAAACTCTTGGGGCTTTTACATTACGCAGCAGGACTGTAGGCGGTTTTTATGTGGCTATTTAGGACTACTCATTACTATGTCATATTGAAATCTGTTGAACTTGATTGATACCATTGTTGTGACACTGTGACGCTGTGACGGCCATTCTTCGTCCCTGAGGGCAGCGAGGACTACTTGAGGCCGTCTGCTGTGCTCCCCGTCTGCCATGGCAGGACTAGTCTCACCGAAACCAGTTTCATATCTTCAGCAGAATCAGTATAACCCGTATACTCGCGGTGCAGGTCTGTCAAATTATTCGGCGACGCCGCCACTTTCCGCGTCGTTGGCACATCCTGCACCACACCAAGGCATTAATCAGTTCATGGTGAGCAATGCCGTCGGTGGCAACCATACGACACAGGAAGACAGCAAAATATACGACTTAGTTGTAGACCTGATGGATCCGAATACCAGAGAGGGGGCACTACTCGAGCTTAGTAAGAAGCGAGAACAATACGACGACCTCGCGCTTGTACTATGGCATTCGTTTGGTGAGTTACCATATTTTCTCTGACCGCAATCTATTCATTGGCAACAGGAATTATGCCCGCACTTCTTCAGGAAATCGTCTCGGTATACCCACAGCTCTCTCCGCCAAATCTCACGGCCCACATATCTAATCGGGTCTGCAATGCACTTGCGCTTCTACAATGTGTTGCATCTCATCCAGACACCAGACAACTTTTTCTCAATGGTTCGTTGCATCATTCATATCAACTCATAGCTATTCACGTCTGCATCGCAGCTCACATACCACTCTTCTTGTATCCATTCCTGAATACGACATCCAAAACACGCCCGTTTGAATATCTACGACTGACTTCTCTTGGTGTGATCGGTGCCCTTGTAAAGGTATGTTGATTTTGTCCGCTCACCTTCTTATGTTCAAGTCATTTTTCAGCAAAATGATAACAATGCCGTAATTCACTTTCTACTTTCCACGGAAATAATTCCCCTTTGCCTCCGCATCATGGAGACAGGTTCAGAGCTTTCGAAAACTGTGGCAATCTTTATTGTGCAAAAGATTTTGCTTGATGAGACAGGGTTGACGTACATTTGCCACACGTACGAGCGCTTCTACGCAGTGGGTACTGTGCTCAGTAACATGGTCAACCAGCTTGTAGAGACACAAGCTGTACGTCTCCTGAAGCATGTTGTCAGGTGTTACTTACGCCTGAGTGATAATCTTAGGTGAGTTCTGTCGCATCAACGCGATTCTTATTTTTTGACTGTCATCGAGGGCGCGGGAGGCCCTACGTGCCTGTCTTCCCGAACCACTCCGTGACAATACCTTCGGCACCCTTTTGAAGGTAGGTTCATTTATTGCGAAATCTGGCTTCGTATTGCTGATCGAACTTCAGGGTGACATGGTCACAAAACGATGCCTTACGACACTTTTACACAATCTTAACGAATCCTAGTACCCGGAAGTTGCATGGACACTATTGCTTTAAATTGCTCTATTATTCCAAGAAGATCACAGTTGTATATTTTTTCCAGAAGTGAATCAATATAAATTATCAAATGTTTTGCCGTGGGAACACGGATGTCTGAACCCCCTGCATTCTGGCTGTCATGAACATGACTGCCTGCGATGCCTACAGCACTATGAACGGTGCTAAGCACTCTCTGTCGGTTCCATTCTACTACTCATTTGAACCTTCCCTCATCGCCGGCATTCGCGATAATTACCTCGCACTCGCCGCACCGATCATTGCGTATTGGTCACTTTCTCTCTTCTTCCACTATCTGGATATCTCTGGCTGGGAATGGCTAGATAAATATCGCATCCATGAATCGAAGGAAGTCACGGCTCGAAATCGCGCAACACGCACACAGGTCGTGTTGGCCGTAATACTGCAGCATATCATACAAACAGCCCTTGGCTTACTCTGGCTGTCCGCAGAAGGCAAACCGGTCAACCACGACGAAAGATTACGCGGGATAACAAGGGTTCTTCGTCCCTTCGCAGTTTGGGCATTGGGTCAAGCGAATCTCAAGGCAGTTGAGCCGCAACTTGCATACTATATATACTGGTGGGCAATACCTGCATTTCAACTGATGAGCGCAATGTGCGTTTTCTGTCACCGTTAACACAAGCATATCCGCTGAAAGGCTTGACAGGTTTGTCATTGACACATGGCAATATTTCCTGCATCGACTCATGCATGTGAACAAATTTTTGTACAAGCAGTTTCATTCTGTCCACCATCGCCTATATGTTCCCTATGCATTCGGTTCTCTGTATAACCACCCTGTTGAAGGCTTCCTCCTCGATTCGCTCGGTGCTGGACTTGCTGAATATCTCACGGGCATGAGCGTTCGCCAGGCTACACTACTCTTCATCTTCTCCACCCTCAAAACCGTCGACGACCACTGTGGTTACAGATTTCCCTTTGACCCACTCCAACTTATGTCTAGCAATAACGCTGATTATCATGATATCCATCACCAGGTAAGATCTCTGAGGTCGTCAACTGCGCAACGGCTGATGTCAATGTCTTAGGTCATTGGTATCAAGTCCAACTTTTCACAGCCGTTTTTCGTGCACTGGGATGTTATTTGTGGTACGCGCATGACTCGTCGCGACATAGAGCTTCGGAAAGAGAAGCAGGCACAGAAGACCGATTAGCGCCCACTCGACTTACCACTCTCGCCAACTTGGATTCCTACCCTTTGGTTGCACGCAGACAGATTCTACTGTACTCTCAGCACGTCTCTCCGGCTGCCGTATAATACCCTTATGATATGTTTTCCCAGCTCCAATGACGATGAACGCCTGTAGATAGACATCGACGTAGACTAATGCTACCAGTTGGCCAAGGCCGACTTGGACAAGGGAATACTTTCCAGCTCCTGCTCGTACTCCACCTCCACGCGGGGTCCTCCTGTAAATAGCTATATTATCAGTTTGGTCGTAAAAATTATAAGGGCGACGCGAACTTTTACTCTTTTTGTCGGGCCGCTTTCGCGGCGGTTTAAGTGCTGACGCTTTCCGCTTGCCCAGATTGGTTTTAGGTTGGGTACCTTCCTCCTCATCATCCGAGTCTTCCTCTGCGCTTGACTCGTCATCGTCCTCGGCTCCATCCTGGGAGGAATCTGATAAGGATTCATTGTATCAGTTAAAAAAGACATGACACTCACCACAGCGTCCTCTAGGTCACTAAGTCCATCATCCTCGTCCTCACTAATGTCGCTAACAAATTCACGCTCGCCCCATTCGCCCTCTTCTTCCTCTTCCAACTCCTCCTCGTCTTCGTCTGTTTCGTCATCCTCCATCTCTATCTCTCCATCTGCCAATGCCTCTGATCCATTCTTTTCCCGATCGAGAATCGCTTGCCACACACTCTCGTTGACATTCAGCGGTGCATCACCGTATGCCTTGGACTTCAATCGCTCGATAAGCTCCTTCTCTATTGACCGCTCGAGATGCGCTGCAGAAAGTGCCTTGCGTTCCCGCACGGCCTCACGTCGATCCAGCTTCTTTTTCACACCGATAAGTTTGGGTCTATGAAAATCAAATACAGTGGATTTCAGGTACAAACCAGATTTCAAAGAGCAAAATGGCATACTGTTGTCGCAGCTTCATGCGCCGCATTTTAATGAGGTATTGAGTGATTTTGGTGACGCGTTGCTTGCATTTATGAATGGTAAAATTCGGCCAATGTATAAGCTCTGCGTCAATCTGTGTGCGCTTGACGACTCAGGGGTTGGGAACTCGGAGTTTTGTGCGCACCTGTTCAAGAGCCTTGGTATAATTATTTGAAAGCTTTATACGCTCCCACATTCGCGCAGGACTATGCGCTCGTTCGATTGTTTTCACAAATAGATATAGTACGCCTAAATGATACATGGTTTTAGCATTCAATCCTAATATTCAATATTCAACGCACCTTCCTGTTCTCTAACTGTTGCGTATCGTGAATTCGCTAGTGGACATGATTGTCGACTACAAAACCCAGTGACATTATATTCGTTGCGGCAGAAATTCTGAGTGGTCGTCCTGCATAGTAATTAATTAAAGTCGCGACTAGATTTTACTCAATAAACTCACTTGACTTTGTAAGAACAAAACTGCTGATTTATGACCGACCAAATTACGTCGTCGCTCTGCATTTCAGGAGGTTACCCTCGACCCGATAGGCTGAGCCAATTTTTTTGACTGTTTGCGAATGCGTCTATCGTCTTCTGTCAACAACTAATCACGTGGAATACAGAGCTAAGGTCACCTGATCTTCACAAACTGGCTCTCCAAGGGTTGAGTTGTAAAGTCAGGACCTACCCATGTTGGATTGAGTCTCTTCCATGAGAGTCTTGAGTTGTACATGCAGGGGATTGTGAAATAAGTCCATCGTTGAAAACCTCGGAATGGCCTCAGAACATTTTTTATAATATTTGGGATTTATAATATTTAGGATCGAGTTCTCGCGGCTGCAAGTTGGCAGAGGGAATCATGATGCTACACGACAGGATATCTACATGCGTCCGGAATATACATTGTGCCCCTGAGTCGAATCACAATACGTCCAATGTCCTCGCTCAAGATGGGTGGAGGGCAGAGCCGAGCCAATCGTGAAAACTCGTGAGAAACAGTGAATTCGCTCCCTGTTCTGAAGTATGAACCATGCCGATTTTGAGCAAGACTGATCTATCTTTCTCCACCAAGGCTTTTTCTCTCCCAGCCGTATAGATGTAATAACCTTGAGGCACCTTCGCACGATGAACAAGACGTGGTGTGTTGGGTGACGGCTTCATGATCCAGGCTGGAGTGACGATGTTGGAATTGGAAATCCCCGTCACGTCAGATAGTGCCCATTGCGATTTTGACGGGATCTGAGGAATCGCGGCTGTGGTGTGTCGATCATCGACTAATATGCCTATATCATATACTGAGATATTGCGGCGGGAAATATAGGTCAATCGTCTGTCAGGAAGCAACACCATAGAAACCTAGAACAATGGTCTCAATAACTATGTGCTCAGAACTAAGAAAGCCTCACGTACCGCGTCTTTTGAGTCTCGAGGAAAGATGACGGTTTTACGATGCGCTGAGGATGTTGACGATCCCCAGGAAAGGATTTTCAATATAGTGGCGAAACCCAGTGGTACACACAAGCCTGACAAGTAGGTCAGCACTAAGGCTGACAGTTACTACGGTAGTATACGGTTCTGTTGCTGGGAGGGAATGCAGAAGACGTGCTTCCAGATGTGCCGAAGATCCATGCCCGCACAAGTCAACGCACCAGATCATAAAGTCAAGAGATAAATTCACAACTTATCCAATTTCTGAATCGTGTTATGCATGGAATAGGAATCCAAATTAACTTACCGAAGTAGTCTGAAGGATAATTAACCATGAAGAATTTCAATGTCGGACTTGATTGATCAATGTCAATGGCTACGTCAAATTTTAGCTCCTCAACGGCGTCATCGCGCGGTGGCGTCAAGACGGTGTTGCGCATTTTGGGATCTTCGAGGTCGAAACATGATACTGAACCGTTAAGCAGGGTGGCAAGGAGCCAGCGTCCTCCTGGGAGCAGAGTCAATGTGTTAAATTTGGAATCCGACCAGGTCATGCGCTCTCGAACAGGATGGCTTGTTATTTCCCATTCCTGATCGGCACTTCTTCGCCGCAAAACCCAGGACTCCAACTCCGCTGACGAATACAACTCAATGGGCTCTTCTGTTTCAAGTCGAAATATTTTCTCATTGGCAGTGGTATTACATACTTCTTTCAATATTCACAAAGAAATTTGATTGGCTGCCAGCAGTGACCTGGGCTAACCCTAAGCCCCCAATGCCAGCATGGCTCCGGCTTGACTTGGCCCCCGGACATTGAAATCTGGTAGTAAATTTCAGGAATAATTTCAAGAACAGGGACAGCTCGCTGAGTGTGGTCTGAGCCTGTTGTCAGTTAGATACAGGCCCGGGAGACTGACAAGTACACGGAACTCACTTGATCCCCATTCCAAGCCCATTGTTTCTCATCAGCATCGTTGTGCATATCCATCCTGCAGGATAGCCACATACTACAATGCTGATATACCTGTCAGGTGAATCATCAATGACCTGTCACATTCACCTCTCAGCAAAAACTCTAGCTTGATCTGGGGGCCTTGGCCTTCCGGGTTACGGGCCGATCCAAGCCGAAGTTTCACTAGGTTACCCTGCCTGATCTAGCTTAGCCCTGAGCCTAGCTTGGGGCCCGGAGCAGACCCCAGTGAAATATCAATTTCCTGGGGCCAGGACATCTCAGAACCATGCAACACCAGCTACAAGTAAATTCAATCAATTTGAAAAAAGAAGCTTGATACAGTGTTTGGGGAATGAGTGTGAGTGGAATGTACTAGTGGTGCTTGGTCTTGAAGTGAAATCCTCGTATCTATGTAGCAACTTCTTTTGTCATGATCGTATTTAACTTTGAGCAAAATCCAATCATACTGGTCCTCGGTTTCAGCTTAAGATTTCCATTTCACGGCAGACGAAAGAGGTCGAGGGTTACTCAGAAACTTGTAATTGGAACATATCCGGATTATGTTTCCCTCTCCTGCAAGCAATCTGGTCGAACCCAAAGAACTTCAAAAGCAAAAGTCAATCATGGTGCCGATTAATGAGAGCCAAACTTTATGGGAAAGCAATGAAATGACAAGATGCGGATCAGATGGGTTATTGGTGGAGAAAGATTGCATCGCAAGAGCGATACCAAGTCGTTATCGATGGCGAATAATCTGGCATGAAGTATTTAGAAGCAGATTGCAAACGATAACAGTCAGCCTGATGGGGAAGATGCGGTGTGGGTATATTTATCTGTAATGCATACACGGGCAGGAAGACTAGATGTAGCCAGAGCATATGCCTTTCATTGGTTGTATCATTGTAAGATAGCTAGAAGCTGAATTTCTAAGTGATGAGGTTTGTACCTCTGCTTCCTAGTGAAGCAGAAAGCCCGGAGGAACGGAGAGAATCTTGAGAGTGGTAACGCATGCCGAACTCGGAGAATCAAGTGACGGACGAAATTTGATGCTAGTCATCGACCATAGACGGATAGTTCAGAGATTATACAGGCTTTTTCGAGTCGCGACGAGAATGAGATACTCCGTTACAAGGTGATGATCCTACAGCTTTGACGCTTGGTTGTGTCACATCAAGACGCAGAGAGGGGCGTGGGTCTCTCAGACAATATCCAGCTAATAGAAAAGCTGAAAAGGTCTAGTCGTGTCGCAGGTAAAATGATACTGAGGCTATCGGGTGAAATAATGGCCGCTGACGCCGACTTATCACCGCGAAAGTTTACGGGAGCAATCAGATTTGATCGATGGCTTTCATTTGCCCCTATTTACCCTCATCGTATGCTTAAATTGCCTCTTTATTCATTCTCTCCATATCATGGCCGACTCAGTCCCAAAATTTCCTGTTGCGCCCCGCGTTGCCGCTGGCTCAAAGACCCCGCACGTTGGTCCAGACATTCATGCCTACAAGGCTGCCCATGCAGCCACGATCGGTGAAGGCTCTGACGACTGGTGGGCAAAGGTTCGTTTGTAAATAGCATACATCAATCCAGGTAATCCTAAAGAGTTTAGATTGCTCGTGAGACTCTCTACTGGGACCGCCCCTTCCAAACCGTTCGGTCTGGTGGATTCGAGACGGGAGATATTGTCTGGTTCCCTGAAGGTGGTCTGAACGCCTCCTACAACTGTGTCGATCGATGGGCGTACAAACATCCCGACAAGGTGGGATTTTATATGATCGATGCTGATCCAGCTGATCAAACAACAGGCTGCGATTATTTATGAAGCTGATGAGCCTGGTGAAGGACGTGAAATTACTTATGCAGAACTTCTCCGCGAAGTGTCTAGCGTCGCCAACGTTCTGAAAGGACTCGGTGTCAAGAAGGGAGATACTGTATCAGTATACCTCCCAATGACGTGGTATGCCGTTGCCGCCTTTCTCGCTTGCGCTAGAATCGGTGCCATTCATTCTGTCGTTTTCGCCGGCTTCTCGGCAGAATCTCTTCGTGATCGCGTGCAGGATTGCTCGTCTCGCGTTGTAATCACCTCCGATGAGGGAAGGCGCGGTGGCAAGACTATTGCGAACAAGGCTATCGTCGATGCGGCTCTGAAGGAGTGCCCGTTGGTCGAAAAGGTCCTGGTGCTCCAGAGGACAGGAAGCCAGGTTCCATGGACTCCAGGGAGAGACATCTGGTGGCACGAAGCAGTCGAGAAAGTGCCTAGCTACTGCCCTCCTGAGGTCATGGCAGCCGAGGACCCTTTGTTCATTCTCTACGCATGTCGCGTTTCTTTCTGATCTGAATCCCCAATTGATGGTTTCTTCAGACATCCGGTTCGACAGGAAAACCAAAGGGCGTCGTTCATACCACAGCTGGATACCTCCTCGGTGCGGCGCTGACTGTCAAGTATGTATTTGATGTCCACCCTGATGACCGCTTCGCCTGCATGGCCGATATCGGCTGGATTACTGGTCACACGTACGTTGCACCACTCTCCCTGGTTATTCTTTCTCACAGCCCTCCAGTTACATCATTTACGGCCCTCTGGCAAATGGCGTCACCACCACTGTCTTCGAGTCCACACCCGTATATCCTACCCCCTCTCGTTACTGGGAGACCGTCGACAGACACCAACTCACCCAATTCTACTCTGCTCCCACCGCCATCCGCCTTCTCCGCCGTCTCGGTTCCCACCACGTGGAGCCATATTCTCTGAAGTCCCTGCGTGTACTTGGTAGCGTCGGCGAGCCGATCAACCCTGAAGCATGGCATTGGTACAATGATCACGTTGGACGAGGCCAGTGCGCGATCGTTGATACGTTCTGGCAGACCGAGACGGGTAGTATTGTCGTTACGCCCTTTCCTGGCGCGGTGGAGACGAAGCCTGGATCGGCGACGGTGCCTTTCTTCGGTATTGAGCCGGCGTTGCTGGACCCGCTGACTGGGATGGAGGTCGAGGGGGATGGAGAGGGTGTTGAGGGTGTTCTGGCGATCAAGAAGCCATGGCCGAGTGTGGCGAGGACAATTTGGAGAGATCATAAGAGGTATATCGAGACGTATATGAAGGTGTGTTGGGTGTTATCTCAGTGGATGAGGTGCTAACCACTTGATCGTGGCGTAGCCGTATCCTGGTCTTTTCTATACTGGTGACGGTGCGGCACGCGATGAGCATGGATATATTTGGATAAAGGGTCGTGTTGATGGTGTGCTTTGATCCTACTCGACTTTTGATGATTTCTGATGGGTGACACGTAGATGTGATTAACGTCTCAGGCCATCGTTTGTCGACGGCGGAGATTGAGTCGGCGCTTATCATGCACAAAGGCGTCGCGGAGACGGCCGTTATTGGAACGGCAGATGAACTCACGGGACAGGCTGTATATGCGTTCGTCACTCTCAAGCCGTATGTTCTCTTTTGCTTCCACGAGAATCGGCTTTGATGCGACTTGGTATTGTCAGGGAGTTTACCTACGATGTGAACAACCAGGCAGCTCTTGCAAAGGAGCTTGTGTTGCAGGTACGCAAGGTTATTGGGCCGTTTGCAGCGCCAAAGAAGGTCTATATCGTCGGTGATCTACCTAAGACACGTTCAGGAAAGGTATGTTATTAACCTTGCATCATGCTTTCTGGATGCGCGTGTGAGTAAATACCAACAGATCATGCGCCGTATCATGCGCAAGATCGTCGCAGGCGAGGGTGACCAGCTTGGGGACCTGAGCACTCTAGCGGAGCCTGGCGTTGTAGACATCATTAAGAAGAAAGTTGCGGAGGGCTCCTAAGGTCTTGAATCTTTGTGCTTGTCAATCTCTTCTTTTTGTCCAGAAACGTTTATTACGAAGGAACTATACTGATCCCCATCTATGTGTTTATAATCTTGATTTCCCTTGATATCCAATTATTTAGGTTGTTCTGTTCTGAATGGATAGCAAGGATGAAACAAACAACTGCTACGTGATGATATCATTGCTGTAGCTCGCTTTTGGATTTTTTTTGACATGCATTGACTGCAGGTTTGAATGACTGATGAGAGTGCAAGGTGGACCGGACATGGTCAATTTCTTGACAGAATGGCTTCAAGCCGCCAATAACAGGGTTGCTTGATAAAATCAGTGAGTCAAGTGTGTGAGTGAGCAAAAGTTGCTGTAATTTGTCAATTATCGCCCGAAGAAAGCCAAGTCAATTGTTTGTCCATATTGCTGGGACCCTGAAGTCAAGGCTCCTCATACCAATATC